>BDUI01003918.1:24131-67712 GCA_002335545.1 Apodemus speciosus
TGTGCTTACTGGCAGGCTGTCTTCCTGCTACCCTGTTCTTTCATATACTGTACAGAGGGCTATGAGACACTACAATGGTGACTTCAACCTTGATACTCTTATTTTCTGATGGTCGCACGTCTTTGTTTTGTTTTGGATACCTTTCATTTCACTCCTCATATACTCCTACTACAAGCTAACTTCCTCTTCTGTAGCCAGTGGATTCCTGAAGCTTGTTCTCTGCAAGCTGAGCTGTGATCTTTCTATGGCCAATCCAGTGCCCTCCCAGCATCTTTATTTTCTAGGGTMTCTCTGCTGGCCTGGACATAGCTGGGTCCCCCTCCTTCCAGATATCCTTTTCTTTCACACTACAGAATTGGGATGATCTTCCCCAAGCTTCTATTGTTTGCCTCACTTTTCTAACCTTTTCACCTGTGCATATTTCTCCCAAAGGATCTTCTCAATCTACCCCTTTCTCTCTGTAGCATCTCCTTTGGGTAATAAATTGGCTTTTACAGACTTCAGCTGGAGCCCACATCAGAGCATCTGGGTCTCCCTGGATGATGGGCAATGTTAGCCAGGCTTCCCCGTTGCTGATTCCCAACATCCATCTCCACATAGTGCCTCACATGACCTCTAATTTAAYGCCTAAAACTGTCTCCCCTGTGGGTACATGGTCAGTCACGTCCGCATCACCTCAAACTTATCGAGTTCAAGGCCAAGATCATAAAGTTTCCTCTCAATTAGCTTCACTCCCAACTTTCCTGGTGGTTTGGTTGAAAGATATCCTTCCAAGAAAAGATATCTATTGCAGAATGTGTGATGGTGGCTTTATGTGCACGTGGGTCCTTACAGACATAATTAGCTGGGGTTATACTAGAGGAGGGCATACCCTTTTGAAGGAAAAAACTTAAAACCAATAACCTTGCTAGGTAATCCAGACTGGGATCAAATTAATGGTCTTTCATCTCACTCTCCTGAGTTCTGGGATGCCAGCCAGTTATGTGCAAGTGTGTTTGGGTTTAGCATGGCCTCTTAACCACTCAACCAAGCTCTGCAGGAAAGAGGCTGGCCAGAGCCTGAAGGACTGTGAGCCCAGAGCATGAGAGCTTCTGGGCAATAGTGAGGCTATGGAAGCACGGAAGCATCCATTCTGACAGCTTTCCCAGGGAGCTGGATCTGCCCAGACCTAAGGCTCCCRACCCTGAGCTGTGAGACAACAGCTCTTTCTCCTTTCAGGCTGCTTAAGCTTTTAGTTGGCACGGTAGCTATAGGAGGAAAACCCTTCCACTGTTGACTTTGTTTTCTCTTGAAACACTGAACACATACACTCCCCACCACCCACTGGAAATAAATCTTAAATCAGTTGGCCCTCGTAGGGTCCTCTGCTCATCCCAAAGGGCAGAAGAACAGGATGTTCTGATTGGCAGGTTGAGTCACATGCTTGTACCAGAATGACTCATAAATCTGTTCCATCTCCAGGTTAGGAAATGAGAACGGAAGACAGGTGTCCTTCCATAGAAAAGGTGGAAGTGTATCTCTAGGAGAATGGAAATGGATGGGGGAAATCAAAAGGCCTGACCCAGCTGTGCCTTTCCTATCTGGGTCACATGAAAGTGTGTGTGTGTGTGTGTGTGTGTGTAGTATTTTGAGAGGGAATACACACAACAACTGAAGGTTTTTTTCTCCTATGTGTATTTGTTTCCTTTGGCTAACATGACAACCAAAAGCTTTCATAGGACCCGGTCCTACTAGAGGTCATTTTGTTCTCCTGAGGACCAGCAGTATACTCACTCTGTCTGGAGAACGCACCAGGGGACGGTATTATTTCTGTTCTTATTCCTTAGTGTTCCTATGGTTTCGCACATGTGGCCATTTCATGTTACAAAGGAAGCAGCTTCAGCAGAGCAATGGCGCCTTCTCMGGTGGAGGCAGAGCCTTAGGAGTGCTTGCTTCCCATCCCCCACATTTACACAAGGGATGCAAATCACCCATGTCAGGAATGGGTTGTTCTTTTTTTAACCCTAGAATTCTGGGATATCTGGAGCCCATACTTAAGAGGGAAGAAGTTTAAAACTTTCCATTTAAACCACTTAGAATGAGAGGATTTACAAAGATCCTGTTTAATGTTCAGCTGACACATTGTCAAAAACATTTATCATGCAACCTTTTGAAGTTTCTTCCACTCCTTTCTAGTTATTAAAGCTCAGATTGCAGTTAGTTATCAACAACAAAGCAAACACGTGACAGTGTTTTTATAGTCAGCCGTTTGGTTTCTGAACTACTAAGCAGAATCCAGTTCTTCTGATCAGAAAGATGATTAGTGACCTAGTTTTCAGGCTGGAAGCACCACCCAGCTGATTTCTAAAATCACTTCTGCATGGACCCAGGAAGAATGCCAGGGACTTGGAAATTTCTTTGTAAGTGTTTTATGATGCTCCAAAATTTAAGAATGTTCAGCTATGAGAATGTACCACTTTAAGTCAGGGTGGATGGATTCTTTCAGTATAAACCAAGAAATAGTGACCTACATTATGGAGGTGAGAGTTCTTTGGCAACTTAATCCCTAATGTAAATTTCTTCAGATTAAGAATAAGTGAAATATATTTTAAGAATACACTAAGAATACATTAAGTTCATATTACATTTAAATTTTTTGAGTATATATAGAATGTGCTAGACATTATATGGGAGGCACAAAGTGGGGTGAGCCTGGGTCGCATCTTTTAGGCAGCTGACATCATACAAGCTATGTGATAAAGACAGAAGGCAGTTGTAAGTGTCTTAAGCGGTCAATTGAGAACAAAAGGAATGGGAAGAACAGAGAAAGGAGTTCAAAGACACCACAAGGGAGGAAGCAGATAGATCCAGAAAGTGGAGCATTCTGCAGGACAACTGACCTGCTTTCTGCCCGAAGTCAGWGTCATGGCACAAAAGCAAAGGCAGCATGCTCTAGATTAGAAAGGCATAAAAGATGAAGATCAAACACAATGTTGGCATCTTGTTTGGATTTTGATTCAGACAAGTCGCCCATAAAGTGGCAATTTGAAGTCACTTGACTATTAAACAGGTAGTAAATAAGGCTAAAGGACAGCTTAATTTTCCCAGGTGTGACAATGAGACTGAGGACTGTGTGAATCATGCTTTCTCAGATGAATTCTGGGGGTATACAGGGCAAAATGATATGTCTGTAGTTTCCTTCAGTATAGGTTAGCATAAAATGAGWGGAAAAAGAAAGGAAATGTGGGCTTTGACTCAGGGCCTTATTCTGCTGAGCAAGYTGTCCTAGAACTCTCTAAGTAGTTAGCTCAGGCTGGCCTTGGACTCATAGCAACCTTTCTGCCTCAGCTTCAATGTGGTCAAATCTTGACAGCTGTTGAAGTCCAATACACAGTAAAAAGGCACGGGGTTTTGGTATAATGTCAAGTTAAGTGTTCAGAGGGAGCTTTGAGGAACGGCTACAATTTTGATAGGCAATAGGTAGGGAGGAGGAGGAACTGTTTTCTAGGAAATACCATTGTAGAGRTCAGCAAAGAGAAGATGGGGCTGTGCTGAGCAAGGATGGCATAGTCCACGGAGCAGGGGCTGTTTGAGTAGAGCTGCAAAGGAAGGCTGAGCAGAGGTCCAGGAGGCCTTTTATTCAGTAAGAATGGCTTGCACATTCTGTTTTATAATCTGTAGCATGAGTTAGCCATTTTCTACTTTGTTTCTCTCTTCACACTCTTTTCCATCTAACCTTCAACATCTCCCTCAGAGCAATCTTTTCTACAGTCTGCTCTAGTCCTTCCATAGTCCCGCCTGACCAGTGTAAGTCCTAATTTTGTCGCTGTCGCTGTGCTACCCTGAAAAAGAGCAACAAAGGGGAGGAAAGGGTTTGTTCTACCTGTGATTTCAGGTTACAGTCCATCACTGAGGGGAAAGTCAAGGCAAGAACTCAAGCAGATAGTAACATCATATTCATAGCTAAGAGCAGGGAGAAATGAATGCACGTAGGTTCCCTTGCTTGCTTACTCAGCTAGCTCTCCTCACTTCCATGTTTCCCTAGCCTAGGGAATGGGGCTACCCAAAGTGGTCTTAGCCAATTAATAATCAAGACAATTCCCCATAGATACACTCACAAAGCAATCTGATCTAGATAATTCCTCAACTAAGACCCCTTTCCCTTGTGATTCTAGGTCATGACGAGTGGACAGCACACCATCTACTGCTCTGCCCACTGTTATTTGTATGAGAATAGTGACGCTCTTGGCAATGAACAGCTTTTAAGGTAACTTTTTCAAGAGCCACACTGGGAAATGAAATTTACTGAGTGAGAGAAGAACAAATGCGTGTATTTTCGAGTTATAATCTGAATGTACAATAATGATCCTGAATGCTTATGATCCTAACCACATAGTAAGAATTGCACTCATGATGAAATTATGAGGCTTCTAATGTGATTTGTATTGCCTGCTTTAGATGAGAGTTTCAGAAGTTTCTAACTAGATTTTTTAAAAATATTACTGGATTGGCCATGCAAGCCTTTTTCTCCTTTAGCACTGATATTGCATAATAAACATGTCTTTCACAAAGAAAAAGTTAATGTTTTAACACTTTTTGAAGTAACTTTAATCATAGTTGGTAATGTGTAAAGTAAATTAAGATTCCTGGGAAAGCACAAGAACTAGTGTAGGTGGCAATTTACTCTAGGAAGGTGGATGGCTTCTTAGAAAAGTCTTTATCTTTTGTTTGCTTGAAATGAGCCTTTGTTTAGGCTGATTTCAATCATGATCCTCCTGCCTCAGGTGGCATTCTAGTGGTCCACTGCACTTAGCTCAAAAAAAAAATTTTTAACCAAAATACAACTGGTTCTTAGTAGTGTTGCCCGTTTTAAGAATGTAGTTCTAAATTTGTTAAGCCTTAACTTTTGAAAGGTCTTTCTATACTACTAAACTATAGCCTTAACTTTTGAAGTCTTTCTATACTACTAAACTATCTCTGTTACAAAAGTTATAAATCTAGTGGGTTTTTTGTTTGTTTAAATAAATGGTTCTAAACCAAACATCTAAGACTTAAATTATAGTGTTGTTTCTCTTACAAACTGACAAAATTCATTTTGGTAGCTTAAAGTGGACCTGATGTAGGAAATCCGATTTTAAGTAATCAGTTTTGGATCACATTTATTTATTGTGTGTGTACATGCCATGGTGCAGTACAGGGGTCAGAGGACAACTTGCCGGACTTGGTTCTCCATCTGCCATGTAGATTCTGGGGAYTAAAGTTAGGTCATCAGGTTTTGTGGCAAGCACCCTCACATACGGTGAGCAATCTCTCTGGCTTCTAGGTAATTTGTATAATTATGTTCTTTCATCAATATACTATTAGCACAGCTCATCAGTCCAACTTCTGAGTAGCTAAGGCCATTTGCTACACTACTGGTGGATAAAACCTGTTCCTGGACTAATATTTTTAAAATTGTGTTTCACTTTGGATTATTAAATACATATGAATTAAAACAAACAAACAAAAATCATTAAGAGAATTGAAATTCCCTAATCGCTCTATTTAGACATAATGCTMTTAGTACAAAGTCTTTTTCTCCATGTCTTTCCCCCTGTGCATAAGAAGCTGGCATAATGAACCCAGGGAACTCAGAGTGTAACCACAAAGGCCTCTCTGTGGCTCCCGCTGTCTCTTTCATCTGGCTCTGTGGAGGCTGCTCTTCTCTGGCCTTGGTGAGGACACAGAAAGGAGCCTTCGCTTCTCAGGTCACTGGCCTGCAGTCACTTTAAACTGCACAGTCTGAATCTGTTAGATCCTTCTCAAGAGAAATGTGAGTGGTTCCTAGAAGCAATTTATTCTAGGGTAAAACATCTCTAACTGCCACAGACTGACATTCTGTGACTTATTACTGAGGGACTTTGGGTCCTGCTTGTCTTTGTCCAGGGATTAGACTGGACGTTTGGTGTCGACTGACCTCATCCTCCTCGTTGTATTTTTAATATAATATTTTGAATTCTTCAAGAACTTTACAGAGTTTGTTTTTCATATTCATCCTCCATTACGTCTCTATCTTCTGCCAGCTCAAACCCCACCTCTCTATACTCTTAAAAAGAATAACCCACTGAGTTTAACTTTTGCTGCCCATACAGTCACGGTGTGGTGCTGAACATGGTTGACTACCAGGTTCATTCACTTAATGAAAACTTTCTTTCCCCAGCGTCATCAGTTAGTAGCTTCTCAGCTAGTGTTGGGGGCCAGGGGTCCCTGCTCCGTGTTGGAATGCTGAGTGGCATGGTCTTGTACAGGCCTTATGCAGGCAGCCACAGCTAAGTGCAGTGCTCCTGATATGTCAGGAGGACACTGTTTCTCTGGTCTTTCTTTATCCCTGGCTTTTACAATCTTTCCACCCTCCCTTTTATGATGGTCCCTGATCCTTGGGGACCAGGGACAGTGACATGTATTTTATTCCTCCCTCGGACTACTCAATGTTTGTCTTCACCCTGACTTCCCAGACTTCAGCAGATTGCTGTAGTTCTCTTTGTCAACTGCTCTTTGCCTGCGGGATGACAGGGCCTCTTCCTTCTTCTCACTTTCTTCAGGTGAAGCTCAAACAGTGACACTCTCCCTGTAAGTGGGAGATGTGACATATGAACTTCAGGTTCTTGCTGGACTGTGAACTACCTTATCTTCTGCAGTAAAAGTGTCTAATGTGATTAATGAACAAAGTGTCATAAAATATTGGTAAGACAGATATCACAGTACTTAAATATTCAAAATTGTATTCAGAGACACAATCTCACTTGGGCTTCAGTACAAATCTGTGTTTGGGTACATCTCATGGGTCCTCATGAAGAGGTTATAAGAAATAGCTTTGAGGGAATCCCTATTCCCACCCCACATCTAGTGCAGGGACAGAACCAAGGTCTTACTGGTCCTAGGCAACACCTCTTCCATCGAGCACCATTAATCACATCCTTGAGCAGCTTGATGCTAATTTCATGTAAGGATGTTGCTGAGACTCTGCTGTACCTAAAGGTTCTTCTGCTCATCTTCCTTTGCTCCCCAAGGTCTCTTGCACATGGTTGCTAAGGGTCTTTCCTAATTCGGCTTCTCTGAGATGGTAACAGTTCTTCTCTATCTACAGGGGTCTCAAGCTCCCAAGCATGGAGGACAGCCCTGTTATTCAATGTGTTTTAAGAACCACTGAATTGTAACAAGGGTCTCAGGTGACCTGCTGGCATCCTGGAGTGTGAGCAGCACTGGGCAGCCAGAGCACATCCCCAGCAAGTAAAACCCTTCTCTGTTTCCAGAGAAAAACTGCGGGAGAAAAACTTCTGTGGCCCAGGTACCTGAATCTCAGCTGGGAGGCCTTGGAGCTGGCCTTTGACAGCAGTGCCCTGGCAGCAAGCTGCAGAGYGACACTCTGGGCTACTTAGGGATGTTCCACCTCAGATTAATCAGGAGCCACTCACGTTTCTGAGAATGAGCTAACAGGTTCAGACTGTGCAGTTTAAAGTGACTAGGCTGAGTGACCTGAGAAACCAAGGCTCCTTTCTGAGTCCTCACCAGGGGCAAAGAAGAGCGGCCTCCAGTGAGCGGAATTAGTGGAGCAGTGGGAGCCACRCAGACACTGTGTCTCCCGAGACCTTGCTTTAGTTTCTAACTTCCTTCCGTGGTCTTCAGCTGCTGTGAAGCTCAGCTGTGTTGGGCATCGCTAGTCTCAGCAACTTTAGACTTTATGACAGGCGTGATTACCAAACCTACTCTTGGCTCCATAGCATCTCCCCRTATCTGTTTGACCTTGATTTTCTCACTAATTATGCTTACTTCTGTAGAATCATATACATCTCTATCTGAAATGCTCACTGGAATGAGGTGAGGTAGAGTTGGGAGCATCTATATTTGGGCATCACAGCAAGGAAGCAATGGGGCCAAGGAATGTTTCATTTCTGTGGTCTCGCTTGCCTTAGACAGCATGCATAACACTAGTCCTAGCTTCTGCTGGTACAGCCTGTCTGTATGTGGAACTGCAGCATAAGACACTTGAATACAAACCCAGAGTGTAAGTCCATAGAAGCTTCTATGGGTAAACAACTAAAGATTTTGAGGGATGCAAGCTTTTGAGAAAAGGCCTTGGTGGGCTGCATGGCCGTGTGAGGTGTAGATTTCTTTGCAACTGAAGCTGTGCTGGCTRTCCTGGATTCACATTACCCCATGTCTCTATACTTTTCTAAACCAGGAATATTGTCTGGCTGTTCTTAGACATCATGAACTGGGCCTCAAAGAAAAAATTCTTGCACTTAAGAGTGAAAATAGAAGGCTTCTATTTGAAAATTAATTCGAGTCAAACCCTAAAACAAGACAAAAGAAAAAAGTATCAAATGGATATCTGTGATGTGATGGCAGCCAACTGCTGGAAAGACAGCACGGGAAGAGACAGGGTGGCTTGGTGGGAAAAGTGGTCTGGGTACCTGGTGCCCTGCTTTCTCACTAGCAATGAGTCTGACCACTGGCCACTTCACTCCAAGAACCCGTTTCTGTGTGCACGCCAGTGAGATGTTGGAGAAATGACGTGCCAATCTTTTAGTACTAAATCCAGCTGCCACACAACTATTTCCCTATTACGAAGGCCGTGTAAGCCAGTGTGGCGACGACTGAAGGTGAGCTCTACGGAGTGGTTATATGCGCGTGCTTTCTCCTCTTCCTGGTTGAGTTTTCATGGCTGCGGCAGCTCTGTCACTTTTATGACTTTGGACACTTAAACTTCCATGGATATCAGTTTGTTGGCTTGTTAGTAAAGCAATAACAACTGTAATGATGTCACAAGTTGTCAAGGGGATTATCACAGAACACCACGGTGTTACACACAGGATCTCAATAGGTACAGATACTCGATCACCACGGGGAAACAAGAAGTGCTTGGCTATATCTGCAACTGTACATTACCTTTCTCCTTTGTTAAGTGCTTGTTACTATCTTTCTCATGAGCACTGGTTGTTAGGTACATCTTCCTATACAGGAACGGGCAAGCGAGGACTCTCAAGCCTCTTGGAAGTGCATCACAACTTTTATCAGAGTTGGAGTCAGAACATTTATATAGTCAGAGCATTTTCCAACATAAATTTCCAGTCTCACTTTCTGCCTTGCTACAGGCTTGAAATTGCACAATGGCAATAAAGTGCAGCAGGGCAGAGAGGCCATCCCCTGCCTCTCCACCCAGAGCAGGTTCCCCTCYGGTTTAGGTGCCACTGCTGTTACCTGGACCTCACTCTGCCCCATGACTGTGATGCCTGAACTCATTACAGTGAAGCATGAGGTGGGACAAGACAAGAGAGAAACCCACACCCCAGAAGCTAGTCCAGTTAATTTGCACCGGGGTGTGTTCAACGCTGTGTGTCTAGGGCCCTTCCACATTCCTTCCTTCAGCAGGGACAGTGACACCTCTCACCAACATCCGAGAGCCTGAGCATTGAGAAAGAGTCTCCCTCCCACTCTCAGCTCATTTAACAGCTACCAGATGCCCACAGAACTCAGCAGAGAAGCATCGGAGATGCTGAAAATAAGGGAAACAGGGAGAGAAATGAATGGTTCCTGCCTCCATAGGGCAATTATGACAATTCTTTCTTTCATATTCATAGACATGACATACAGAAGTTGAAGGATAAGGTAAAAAGAAGCACCCCTTCATCCATTTCTTTTAGGCCTTGGAAGAAACTGAAGCACTGTATTTTTGGGTCAGGTGGAAAGCCCACACCGGGGAGAAATCTGTCCAGTATGGCTTATATCTCAGGCAGGAATAGTCCCAATTAATTTTGAAATATGGCATATTAAAATTGTTAGCAGGAATAACATCAAACAGGACCAGGACCTCTGCACCACCATTGCTGGGACCGCCCTCTTCCCTCCGACTGGCAAAGCTCAGACAAACATGTAATTTCTGCTGTGCTGTGGGCTTCAAAAGGGTTTTGAGCAACAAAAAAAGCCTTCTGCTTTCTCCCCAGCAAATGTGAATAGTGACCAGAATCGGACTGGAAGGAAAGCTGGACTGGGGCTGTCTGGGCCCTGCTCTAATTTTTGCTTTTGACGAGAAGATGTGAGCAAGTTTGTCCCCGTGTAGGTGGGCGCTGCCAAAGACAGTAAAGAGCAAGGGCTGGATGGGGTGACGGCTGTGCACGGTGCAGTGCAGCACCAATAATGACGCTTGAGTGGATGCCCCAAGTCACCTGTGTCAGGCTCAGCTGGCTAAGGCCGGCTCAGGCAGGAAAAGCCCTGACCATTAAAAATGCCTTTCTTATTTTTAATGAGCAGACATGAGGCACAAAATAAATGGGAAACACAAAGTCCTAACCACACAAACCACACTATAATCCCTGTACACCAATTATTTTCACTTTCCTTATGTGTTTCTTCTTTCTGGGCCCGGCATCTGAGTACTCAGGTAGCTTTACAGAAACACCTGCTACAAGGGACTAGAGCAGCATGCCTTTCCCACAGCTAGTGATGGCTGAGGGGTACCAGGCATGCAGACAACCGGAGCATGCTGATACAACAACAATTAGTACACAGCTTCTGAAATTGCTGTTTTCATTTTAGGCAACTCTGAGTCCAAGTCTGCAAAGGACACAAAGTACATTAACTTTAGAAACAAAATACAGGAAAATCTAAATAGAGCTGGAAAACCTATACTGTCTAAAGAACAATTTAGAAGTTATTCTAGGAACTATACCAAAGTGTGCTGCAGACTGGCTCCGAAAAGATGTACTCAGGTGACAGCAAATTAAGATATTTCATAAATAGTGTTTTTCTGTTTTTTTTTTAAATCTCATATTTCTCTTCAGAGTATGCTTCTGTTGTATCAACAGGCCAGCCATGACTTAGGATGAGGCAACAGTCCTTGTACCGTACTGTCATCAAAGCCTGTGAAATCTGAGGCTCAGCGGTGGTTTATGGTGACAGGATGCCCGAGTAAGTTAAGGAAGTGTTGCGCTCTGCGCTCATCAACCCATTTCATTCCATGCTCTTGACAATGTCCCCATCCTGCCGGCAGTGTCTTCTCCAGGCCCCTCATACAGCTGAGAAGATGTGAAGACGGTGTACTCTGCTTCTCGGGCCTTACCAGTGGGATAGTACACGGCGGCTTCCTTCCTTCCTGTTTACCACATCCACTAGGGAGAAGACCAGGTGGCATATGCTGTGGGCAAGGTGGCTGCTCCTGTTTTAGCCTGGGGGTCTAACCCCTTCTTCTTGGATCTGCAGTGAGCATGATGGGAAAAGTCGGCCTTAGTGGTGGATCCATCTTTTCAGGCATGGCTGCCAGAGATAAGGACATTAACTCAAACTGTATCTAAACCCTCTAGATCTGCCACAAATGTTTGCTCTGATGATACCCAGAAGAGCCACACTGAAGGTCTTATTGGTGTTGCCCATGCTATAYATCTCGAAAACTTCTATTGCAATCAGAATGGTGAATTAGCAGACTAGAGGTGTTGCAGATCATGGCTTCAGAGCAATGCTGAAATACAACTGTGCCTTTGATCATCCAGTGTCATGCCTGGGGACACAGGCTGGAACTGCTACTACATCTCCACCCCTGGAGTCTGGCAGCAAAAGCTTGAGTCTGAGGTCGTCTTTCACATTTGGCTTGGTCTCCATGTGGCTCAGATCCTTGGCCACCTCATATGTGAGCAATATGGCTAAGGGTCGTGAGGCTCAAAGGCACTGTTGTTGAGGAGGGACAAATGGGCTGCTGACTCCTAACAAAGCCGTGAGCCTCATTGTGGCAGCCACATTACAAGAGAGAGCCTGGTGGCACTGAGAGTGGAGGATGTGCTTAGGTTCTGAGAGATGCCAGCTAGTGGGTACGGTCGGATTAGGTCATATGCCAGTCACTAGGTATAGGAACTGACAGAAGATAGTCAACTGCAAACATCTCACTTCTTTAATGTTGACCAACTGTTTTCTTACTTCCATAAGTCCATCTTYACAGAGCTGAAGCCTCACCAAATGACCTCTTTTTCTTTGTGTAACGGTTTTTCGGTCATCTTTCTAAAAAAAAAAAATCTCTGAATATGCCCTTTGACTAGGTCCTGCAAATGCCCTCTATATTCTCTTTAAAGACCACCCAACCCACTGCTCACAGTGCATCCAGCAGGTGAACTTTCTCCAAGCCCAGATGGTTGCACTCGCCAGGCAGCTCCAAGGATTTTGACCCTTGAGTTCCAACATAATTCCCTTCATAGTTATATAGATTGGTATGAATACATAAGCAGCCATACTTCTTGATATATATATATATATATGTATAAAAGATTTGCTTATTTATTTTATTTATATGAATACACTGTCGCTGTCTTCAGACACACCAGAGAGGGCGTCAGATCTCATTACAGATGGTTGTGAGCCACCATGTGGTTACTGGGAATTGAACTCAGGACCTTTGGAAGAGCAAAGGCTCTTAATTGCTGAGCCAGTTCTCCAGCCCCCGATATGTATTTATATTACAGTATACTTCTTGACAGTATTTATATGTATTACATACACATATACATATATGTATGTATAAATACATATGTGTATATACATATGTACATGTATATTTACATTCATTTTGGTATCTGAAAAGATACGAGGGCCCGGAGCTTAAAGTTGTGATTCTTCTGCAGTTGTTAGCTTGTGAGCAGTGGGAATGGATGAATTTGTTAACAGAAAGACAGGGAACAATATGTTTTGAGAACCTGAGAGAAAAGTTGAAGAGGACTTTAAGGCAGTGGGTGGGGTGAAGGAGGAGAGACCTCCGGGTGGCAGGAGGATCATGTGGCATCGCAGGGATTCATAACTGCCGTTACCCTGCAGTCACCATTTCAACAGCAGTGGATGCTACTAGTCACCCCTGCTGCTGTGACACTCAAAGGATGTAGGGAGTCGCTCACGTCTGAGAATGTGGTCTCATGGTTGGCAGATGAAATGCAAATCCATTTCTTCATTCAACAAAAATTTGCTAAGTGCATAGTGTTTGTCAAATATCAAACTGGGAAAGGGAATAAAGCAAGTACAAGAAACAAATGCATGGTGAGAAAGCACCAGCGATGATGGGCATGGGCCTGGGCTTTCTTTCGAGAGGCTGAATGAGAAAGCAGCGAAAGGGGGCTCTCAGAGTCAAGTCAACATTTACTTTTCAGAGAAGAAACTAACCTGGAAATGGGTATTTAACCTTTGTATGCCTCAAATATTGTATTATAGTAATTGTATGATGTGACCCACCTAGCATTTCTAATACCACTTCTGTTGAAATGTGTCCAGAGTTTGGGATATGAAGTGCACATTTCTCCTTGCAGCAGTCTAGGTAGGGACCATGTCAATGGACAAGGACAATGACAGACTTGAGAAGGCGCTGAGACAATTGTGGTGGTTTGTATAAGAATGGCCCCAGCGGGCTGGTCTATTTGGATGCCTGATCACCATGAGTGGAACTGTTAGAGAGCATTACAAGGATTAGGAGGTGTGGCCTTACTGGAGTAGGAGTGGCTTTGTTAGAGGAAGCTCATAACTGGGCATGGGCTCTGAGGTTTTAAAAGTCCATTCCAGGTCTAGTTTTCTTTCTCCCCAAGCCCCTCGGCCTGTGGATCAGGATGTAGCTCTCAGCTACTTCTCCAGCACCTACCTGTCCTGCCTGCTATGCCCTTGGCATGAGGATACCTCTGAAACTGTAGGCAAGCCCTCAATTAAATGATCTCTTTTAAAAGAGTTGCCTTGGTCATGGTGTCTCTTCACAGCAATAGAACCGTGACAAGGCTGGAAAAGCCTAGGAAGGGAAAAGGCCAGTAAGAAGGCACAATGCTGTGAAAGGCGGTGCCAGGGAACTGTGGGACTGTGACACCTTGTTAGGGATGTACTGGGTATGAAATTGCATGTGAATTCTACAAAATTATTATATGATATAACCTTTAAATAAAACTTCGTATGTTGAACCTTTAAAAGGTAGGAGGCTCCAAACAACAGTGCAGACTACCCAAGCCTAGAGACATCCTCAGCTGCCATAAAATTTATATTTACATGTTCCATTTTTTTAATTCCTAGAAAAATGCTAACCTTTATGACTGGGCTCTCATTGGGGAATATAATTTACTCAGCTAAAAAAGAAAAGTGTATATTTTAGGATTTGTAACCACATCACACTTAAAAGTGTTTGCTATGAATTTAAAACCTGGCCTTGCCCCCTGAAGCAGCCTTTCAGTGGATGTCCTGTGCCTCAGGCAGGCAGCTGGGGGGGGGGGCGCTGCACACAGCATGAATGTCCTCCCTTTAATCTACTGTGATCTCACAGAAATAAGCCCAGTGAGACTCAGGAGAGAGAATTCCAAAAGGCTCTGGAAACAGAACAAAAATCAGGTTTTGAAACTTATTTGCTTATTTCCAGAAATGTCATCTTATAACCACTGTCCTTACTTTCTCTCTTTCCCTTTGATGAACAGTTTCTTCCCCTGAGCTTTGGATCCTGACTCCTTCTCTTGGCTGTAAGCTTTAACTTAAAAAAAAAACTAGACATTTGAAAGTATATATTTTAATTCAGTATCTCCTACTATACTAGTGTATTAAAGATGCTATATAATAAATACAAAGTACTGATTTTCATTTTTCTTTTACTTGAATTCTTATTTCTAGACTCTCCCCGTTTGGGAATTTTACTTTTCTTATATACTATTCCATGGAAAGCTAGCAGCCAAAAGATTTGTGCTGCATTGAAGCTGTAGGTGGCTCTAGGTGAAATGGTGACCTCTTGATCAGGAAGAAATAAAAGCAGCAGAGCTAATTGAATAGTCCTGTCTACTGACAATCACTTAAAGAGACAGGCTCACACCGTAAAAAAGACACAAAGTAAAAAGCTCTTCTTTTTAACCATATTTCTTCTGATGTTTCTCTACTGATCTAAAATTTAGTTCTCTACAACAACCCACGCATAACCAAGTATAACTGCTGGTATAAACCCAGGCTTTTATCACCCACCCCCCATGCCTTTGGGTTAAGCTCAAGTGAACTGTGGTATTTTGCTATCACATTTAACTGGGAGTTGCATTACTATTTTATATTCCATTAAGTATTTACTACCCTTCTATAGATTATAATCAGTGATGAGTTTTGACAAAGGGACTCTTTTTTTAAACCTTCTGTTTTCCCATGCTATCATATATTTCTTTTCTTTTTTTTAATTGAATATTGTCTTCATTTACATTGCCAATGGTAAAACCTTTCCCGATTTCCCCCCTTCCCAAAGACCCCCAACCCCTCCTCCCACCCCCTGCCTCTGCGTATATGCCCCTCCACCGACCCACTCCCACCTCCCCACCTCAATTTCCCTTTGTTGGGACCTCTATTGAGCCTTTACTTGACCAAGGACCACTCCTCCCACTGATGCCCAACAAGGCATTCCTCTGCCACATTTTTGGCTGGAACCATGTGTACTCCTTGGTTGAAGGTTTAGTCCCTGGGAGTTCTGGGGCTTCGGGGTGGCTGAGATCATTGTTCTTCCCATGGGGCTGTAAACCCCTTCAGCTCCTCTGGACCACCTTCCAGCTCTTCCATTGGGGACCCCATGCCCAGTCCAACGGTTCACTGCTAGCATCTGCCTCTGTATTTGTAGGCTCTGGCAGGGCCCCTCCAGAGACAACCATGGCATGCTCCTTTTGGTATACACTTATCATCCATAGTAGTATTGGGGTTTGGTGACTGTTTATAGGATGAATCCCCAGGTAGGGCAGTCTCTGGGTAGTCTTTGCTTCAGTCTCTGCTCCACATATTTTCTCCCTTATTGTTCCTGTGAGTATTTTGTTCCCTTTCTCAGAGGAACCAAAGCACCCTCACTTAAGTCCTCCTTCTTGAGCTTCCTATGCTGGGTGCATTGTAACTTGTTTATCTTGAGCTTTTGGGCTAACATCCGCTTATTAGTGAGTGCATACCATGTGAGTTCTTTTGTGATTGAGTTGCCTTGCTCAGGATGACTCTTTCTAGTTCCATCCATTTGCCTAAGAATTTCATGAATTCATTGTTTTTAATAGCTGAATAGTACTCCATTGTGTATATATACCACAGTTTCTGTATCCATTCCTCTGTTGAGGGACATCTGGGTTCTTTCCAGCTTCTGRCTATTATAAATAAGGCAGCTATGAACATACTGGAGCATGTGTCCTTATTACATGTAGGAACATCTTCTGGATATATGCCCAGGAGTGGTATAGCTGGGTCCTCAGGTAGTAAGTACTATGTCTAATTTTCTGAGGAATCGCCAAACTGATATCCAGAGTGGTTTTACCAGCTTGCAATCCCACCAACAATAGAGAAGTGTTCCTTTTCCCCCACATCCTCTCCAACATCTGTCCCCCGAGTTTTTCATCTTAGCCATTCTGACCAGTGTGAGGTGGAATCTCAGGGTTGTTTTGATTTGCATTTCCCTGATAACTAAGGATGCTGAACATTTCTTTAGGTGCTTTAGAGTCATTCGAGTTTCCTCAGTTGAGAATTCCCTGTTTAGCTCTGCACCCCATTTTTAATAGGGTTATTTGATTCTCTGGAGACTAACTTCTTGAGTTTTTTTTTTATATATATTGGATATTAGCCCTCTATCTGATGTAGGGTTAGTAAAGACCTTTTCCCAATTTGTTGATTGTCGTTTTTGTCCTATTGACTGGTTCCTTTCCCTTACAGAAGCTTTGCAGTTTTATGAAGTCCCATTTGTTGATCCTTGTTCTTAGAGCATAAGCCATTGGTGTTCTGTTCAGGAAATTTTCCCCTGTGCCCATGTGTTCAAGATTCATCCCCACTTTCTCCTTTATAAGCTTCAGTGTGTCTGGTTTTATGTGTAGATCCTTGATCCACTTGGACTTGAACTTTGTACAAGGAGATAAGAATGGGTTGATTTTCATTTTTCTACATGCAGATCTTCAGTTGATCCAGCACCATTTGTTAAAAATGCTGTCTTTTTTCCTCTGGATGTTTATATCTCTGACAAAGGGACTCTTCTTGTCATCCTATTGACACTCTGTTCCCTTAATGAGTAAGCAAGTGCACATTAAACTCCATTGACTTGTTTCACTTTCTCTGTGGGGAAAGAGTTCAACCCAAAGTCTCTACATTTAAGACTTTAAGGGAGTTTGATAAAACAACAGGAATTTTTACGTCCTGAAATAGTATAGTTTCAACACACTTCTTAAAACCTTGGATAAATATCACGAGAAAGGGAAGGGCATTCCAATCCTATGGAGCTTTTAGAAGGCTTAGGGACTGAGGGTAGAAAAGGAATAACTAAAATGTTCTTATCTTGAGGTAAAGCTTCAAAGGTTGGCAATTTCCTTAGTCCCAGTTTCCTCAGATGTTCCCATTTGCTTTTCCATAGGAAGAACTCAGTGAGACTGGAGAGAGGAGAGGAAGGAAAGTGACATGGAAAAGAAAGGGAAGGGGAGGCGTGAGGTGGGTTGGTAGGAGAGGGGTGAGGGGGGCAGGCAGGGTGGTGGTAAGGGGTAGGGTTGGTTAAGACGGGCATTTTGTGCACGTGCTAGTTTTCTGTATTAGGCACTTTTGTATCCCTGGGATGAAATACCAACTAAGGGGGTGAGTCATTTTGGCTTACTACTTTAGGGATTTCAGCCTATCAGAGTGAAGAAGGTATGATGAAGGGGTGAAAGGAAAGAGACATCTGGATGGAACCAGGGGCTGCTTTATCCCTTTAAAGGCATCTCCTAGTGACTTATTTCTGACCTACCCGTCCACTTAAGGTCCAACACTGCTTAAAATAGTGAGCGCCATTGCCCAGAGAGCTTGAGTCCTGAGGACGACTCGCTGCAACACGGCCTTTAAAAACGTACTTTCTATGGGCAATTCTGGTTTTCATTGTTCTTTATATTTCACACTTTTCATCAAACCTGGGTAAACTTGGCAGTGAGCTGCAAGTGATGTACTCGACATCTATGACCCTGCTTCTGACAGCTCAGGAGCCAGTCAAGAGTCATAAAGAGCAATAGCAACCATGGCAGTCTGCCACAGTGAGATCAGAAGATGCAAAGGCAGCACAGTGGACCCTGAGCCAGCATTGGGAGGCTAGGTGATTAAGGAAGTCTTTCTGGAGAGAGATGTCTAAGAAGATACTGCAGACAACCTAGGAGTTAGACAGGAGAAGAGGTAGGCAAAGCAAGAAGAAATAGCATTTGTCACCTTGGTATGAGAGAAAGCTTATGGATTTGAAAAGCATCTAAAATATCAATCTTGTTGAAGTAGGGGGAGCAGGAAGCTGACTGCGTCAGTGTGGCTCAGGAAAGCCTTGAGGATGCAGGTGGGCCACATTGGCATCTTGGAGGCCAAGGGAGACCCAAGGAAGTAGTTTTGCTTGTGTGTGAAGGGAACTTGTAAGGGGCACTGGAACTTTTCTGAAGATGGTCTTGCAGAGGAGAGAGTGAGCCAACATGAGCAGTGGGGGCTGGGTTGCTGCCAGCACGTGGTGATGAGAGAGGAAGGTTGAGGCTGAAGGGTTCCATGGGTGGCCATGGCCATGAACAACCTTTGGTAATATTCTATGGGAGAGCAAAGGGTTTGTAAGAGTCTGATAGAGTTTGGGGCCTGGTGAGGTCCAGGTTTCCACAGGACACTGTCAGATCTATGTAGGTATCTAGAAAGTTTCCAGAAATGTTCAGAACACAGTGCCAGAAAAAGGAAGGTCTGCAGGTCTCAGAAGAAAGGCAAGATAGGGTAAGTGGGTTGTAACAAGAGGGGGTGATCACAGTCTACCTGAGCAGCAGATGGAGGAGCAAGGGACCAAGAGGCCCTGAGGTGAACAGAAAGTAAGCTGCCAGAGAAGCAGATGGCCCGCTGGGTCAGGTAAGGCAGGAGAGTCAAGCTGGCAAAAGCATAAGGCTGGGCAGACTTAGTGACAAGGATATATCACCAACAGTCCTAAGAACAGTTTTCATAGTGCGATGGGGACAGAGATGGGTTATAAAGCGGTAAGGAATCAGAAGGGATTATGGATACACGGTAGGTAGAAGGGAAATAGGATCAATCAAGATTTATCCAGTATGGGTTACATTTGACTATAGACCAGCTCTGACCACACAGGCTGTTTTATTGGGGGGGGGGTGGACAACTACATATACATAGGACCTACTAGCTGGAGGGCACTGTTAAAATGCCTTCCAAGCATTAACTCACCCAGCTCTCACAATTCCCACGAGACAAGCTTAGCTATTATTCTCACTTTGGAGATGGCAACACTGAGAGATTAAGTAAGCAGCAGCCTAAGACCCATAGACTCTATGTAGGGGAACCAAGACTTGAACCCAGGCAGTATGACTCCAGATTCCATGGTATTAAGAACCCAGGTCTCTGTTTAGTGCAACACATATAAGCTAATCCAGAGATTTCCTCTGGAAAATCACCTTAAGAAGGGTAAAGAGGCAGCAACTCTGAAAAGACTGAGTTTCACAGGCACATCAGATCTGTCCAGGTTGATGAACTGCTCAAAGATGGCTGTTCCACCCACTATGCCTCAGTCCTCACCGGGAACACTGACATATTGATTTGTTTATTTACACATTGATCCTTTGACATCATAGGATTGTCATTTGAACAGGAGTCTTCTCAGAATAATTGGTTTCCTCTTAGAAAACAAATTCCTCAGGCCTTATGCAAATCAATCTTGGCATTAAGTCTTTGTGGAATGTCCACATTGGGGAGCCAGCAAGAGATCATTTTTGATTAGCATTTTTTTCCTTGGGAATGGCCTTTAAATTCGATGAACTATCCAGAAAGCTGCTTTTCAAAGCATGACCTCTTTCCTAAATTGGTCTACAACATTTTGTTTATGAATAAGAAAAAGGAGGAGGAAGAGAGGAAAAGGAGGAAGAAGAGGAGGAGGAGGAAGAGGAGGAGAAAGGGGAGGATGCTGAGGAGGAAGGATCATAAAAAATACACACAGCCAATAATTGAAGGAGATACTTGTTAGTATACAGAAGAAATGGCCAGGCTGAGCCCCTTGTTAAGCCAAGGAGAGGTTCTGCCAAAGTCACAGGAAGCACAGTGGATGGTGAGAAAGATGATACATCATTTGCATAGCTCATGAATTTTGGTCAAAGCACTGTCTCCATTTTCACGCATATCTGAATGAGTGAGCRAGCAAAGGCTTCAAAGTCCAGACAGAGGCACGACACTGCCAATAGCTACACTGAAAGGATCAGACTGTTTTCAGGTAGGTGCAAGGCTCAAGATCTACCCTTGTGCAAAGAGAGACCTGAGTGGGGTAAGAGGGAGGTCAGAGGGTCAACTCCCTAAGATTCTTTTTAGTAAGAGAATGAAAAAGATGCAGAGAAATTCACTCTACTAAATGCTCTGCTCTCTAAACATAGACAAGAATTATGAAAGGGTTGGGAGGAGTGAGGCCCAAGGATAGAGGGATGGTCGGTTTGGCTAGAAAGCTGCCATCAGGAAAGAAGAGAATCCAAGTAAAAACTTGACCAAAGTGGGACACAGAATCTGATGACAAGCATGGTATTTGACGAGATCAGAGCTGGAGGTCAGAGTTCTACAAAAAGCACCAGGCCAAGGAGTGACTAGGCAGACTTGCTGGCAGTAGGGTTGAAACCAGGCTAGGTGGAACATATGGAGAAAGGCTCAATGTCAAGACTCACAGAGAGTGTAGATGGCTGTCCTGGAATTTGCTTTATAGATAGCCCTCAAATTCACAGAGATCTGCCTGTCTCTGCCCCCAAGTGCCAGTACTAAAGGCATGTGCTACCACTGCCAGGCAGAGGTGCCATTTATTAACCACACCAAAGAAAGGATGAGGCCCAACTCAATGAGTTTGTAAACAAAACTTTGCTGACACAATTTAAAAACAGATGATGGCCAGGGAGACAGCTTAGCAGGTAAAGGTGCTTGCTGCTAAGCCTGAGGACCTGAGTTTGATTCTTTGGACCCACATGGTAGAAGGAGAGAACTGAGTACCCCAAATGAACCCCTAACCTCCAATGTGTGAGGTGTACAGAATAAAACAAGTATAATATAAATTTTAAAATAAAATAAGTCAGCTGGGAGAAGAAGAGGCAAACATTTCATGAGGAGACATTAGTGCCCATTAATGTCTGAAGTAATCAGTGTCTAAGCAATGGTGGATTTCCAGGGACAAGGATGACTCACTGCAGGAAAGCCAAGGTCCAGCTGAGCTTGGGCGAGCCTTGTACAGGAAGCCAATTTTATCATGAGGAATCCGCAAAGAGACCAGTGTTCTGGATGAGGAAATGCCGGCTAACATCACTTTTGAACTTAGAATGAATCTGCCGCTAGGAATGGCAAGAGAATAAAAGATGGAAGAAGCAATTGCAAAGGAGAAAAATCACGCTGGTTTCTGAGAATGCTGCTGCCTTGTTTGATGAACTAGCCTATTTGTTTTGGCTCCAACTAAACTCAAGAATGTTTCTGCATATTTTACAGTGTAGTTTATAGACATCAAAGGAACAATCTCCCCTTTCATCATTATTTACACATAAAAATAATGCAATTTGTGGTGCATGGACAAGTAACTTCTTAAAAAGCTCTCGAGTCTAATTTATTAATTGCTTGAGATTTAAAGTTAAACAAGGGTGAGATGCAAATCATCTGTTACTCTGAAACATTTTACCACCAAATCTTGTTTTATTAATGAGATGCTGAACAGCCATATGAATATTTATGTAGGTGGTTAGAGGGCTTTAGGAAGAGTCCTGGAGCAAGTGACAGACATAAAAGCAAAAGGGTTCTAAGTCTCTTGAAAAAAAAATGGGGGCAGCTTCTTTGTTTTTAGACCACTCTTTCTTCTGTGCTTCCAACACTAAACCATCTCTGTATCCTGCCCAGCACCCCAGCTCTGTGCTGCTCCAAAGCTTTAGTTTCTGTCAAGGCGGCTGTGATGGCAACAGTCCTTGCACTGATACCTCATTTCCTCTTTTTGGGTGGCAGAGCTCACTGCATTGATTTTCCAATAATATGATTTTTGAAAAAAAAACCATGTAAAATATTACACAATTTGTGCATTTGATTTTATTCTGATTTAGTTCCTTAGAAATTTCTTATACAGCTGCATCATTTCATGTTGTATAATGTATAAAAGCATGAGTTAGAACTGAGCCATTTCTCTTGATTTAGAAAGCACATTTATGCAGAATTATTCATGGTACTAGAACTGTTTATTAACACTCTAGTTTTCCTCCTTAATAGTTTATAATATCACAAATTAATACATCTCTGTATATTAATTCCATGTTCATAGTTGGGAAAGCACAYACACACAAAACCTACACACATACACACTTTGTATTTCCTTTTTATTGGTTATTTTATTTATTTACATTTCAAATGTTATCCCCTTACCCAGTATTTCCTTTTATAGAGTAGACATGTACCTCAGCCTATCCCTGTTGAAGTAAGATGTGTAAGCTCTGCAGCAACAAAAATGGGACATCAAGTCTCCCAGCAGGTAGTGGGTTCCAGCCTGGTTCCCTGGGAGTTTTTCTTGGCATGCCAATCTAACCCATCCTATCTGCTGCAGAGGTGACCCTGCCGTCCTCAGAGTTCTCCATGCAACCCCGGAGCCACCCTCGTGTTTATCCCTCAGGTTATTACATTTCTTCTAGCTATCTTCTTCCCATCTCCCTCCAAATTTTACTCCCTAGTCCTTCAAGTGGGAAGATCCTCACCAGATTGTTAGGAATGAAAGATTTATGATTAGTTTTATATTTATAGCATGTGAGTTATTTCTAGCAGTTAAAAATGTTAACACATCAAGAATGTCTGCAGTTTAGTTTGCTAAAGGCTCATGATTTTACTGTAAATTTGTGGGGGAAAGGAGGTGTGATAATATTATCTCCTCTTAAAAATTGATCATTGCATATCATTGATGTGTGTGCACGCATGTGTGAATGAGCATGTGCCAGGGAACACACATTATAGCATGGGCACACGACATAGTGCATGTCCAGCTTGGAGGGCAACGTGTGGAATCAGTTCTCTCCTAGCATGTGGGTCCTAAGGGAACTGAAGTGAAGTCATCAGCTTCAGTGGCAAGAGTCCTTACCTCTGAGCCATCTTACCCACTCCTCTACTTCCTTAACACTAAGGCTAATCATAGGCATTGAAGACTTTTGCCAGACCAAGCATAGAAGGTGTGGCTCTGGCAGACCTTTCCCTTCTCCCCCATTCCCTCTGCCTTGCTAAAAACCATTATATTACACCCCAAAAGTTAGCCACCAAGGTCTATTCCCTTATTTGGCCACTTCCTCCTCCTGAGGCTGACTACCAAAGGTCCAGCTATCAAAGTATTGAAGTTCAACAATCAAAAGCCTCCTTTGGCTCACCCAACATGCCCAATTAAAATTAAACACCTCATCCTAACATGGCCATTTTCCTATGTGCCATGTCTGTCTCCTCTTTATCCAGAGACAGTCTTTTGTACCTCCTCCTGGACAAATACTCCTTCCCCCCTCCTTTGTCTTCTATCTCCTATCTTTGTCTTATTCTCTGCCCTTTGACCCTCTGCGGGTAAATAATCTCCTCTGTGCCAAGAATCTGATCTTGGGGTATCCTGGGCTGATGCCATTCCCTTACAGGTAAAAAAATGTTTAATAACTAAAGACTGTATTCTGTAAGTCAGTTAAGAGTTGTTTTCTGAGTGCCCATTATTGTGTGGAAACTAGAAGCATGAGACACGAAAGTTACAGGATCATGAAGCATAGCAGGGTTTTATGACGCACAGTCTCCATGTTCCATGTTCCATGGAGACTGTGGATGTGCCCTTGAGATGACTTTGCTCTAAGGCGTTCTCTAACAGGTGAGAAGGCTGCAGCAGGAGGAGAATGGCTTCGGGAGGAGGCAAGGGTAGATGCAAGGGACAGAGCAGATGCTTGTGGGTGGTCAGATGGTCTGAGTAAGACCACATGGGCATCAAGTGACCCCGAGGAGGCTGCACGGCTTGACAGCCAAGGGACATTTTGATTGTGAGGTTTGATCATTTGGTAAGATGCCATCATTAAGAGGTTAAAACATCATTACAAGACAAAGGAAACAAGCCCAGGCCCCTCTCATCACTCATTTGAGACTGGTCAGGACATTTTATTGTATAAACATGACATTCTGTGTTTCTCTTTGTTTATCCTCACTACACACTGGCACTCCTGCTTCAGTGTCACACTGGCGTGCCAGCACCCGCTTTGTATGTCATTGTACAGGCACGTTACCAGTTGCTTTCTCATTTTTCTGCTTTAGAAACACTAAAAGACATTGGATTTACTTGCAAGTACATCTGTAAGATGAATTCTTGTCTGTGGACCTGCTGGACTGAAGGATCTAAGCTACTCTGAGTTTCCTCCAATTAACAATGCATGAGCTCATGTGACTCCTTAACCTTTACCTTCAGAGTTCTTTTCCAAATTCAAATTTATGCAAATCTGATGGACCCTAGAAAGTATACTTTTGTTAACGAACACATTTTTGATGTTTGCTAAATACTGATGCTCTGCCTGTGATCCACCTTCATACCCTTTGCTCTTTGGGGGCATGGGTTGTTCGTATTTTCCTACTGTTTGCTGAGCACGTTTTGTAATGTAGGAAGCCACAGTGGTTTAAGAATTTACAAGTAGATTTTTTTTCACCCTGAAATGTCTCTGAGTTTTGGCTATCAGCTTGAGATGGGGCAACTTTGAATCAATCACAAATCAAGAAAAGCACTGAACAGGGTCAAGTCACATGATAAGAGTTTAAGATCTCTAGTGAGACACAAGAGAAACTGGGGTGAAAGAACAAAGGACAACCATGAACTCCACCTTTCTACCAGGAAACAGAAAGCTGTATAGACAGAAAGGGAGAGCCAACAGAAAAGAAGAGAGCTCAGTGCTGTAGCTTCTGACTGAAATAGCACTACATCTCCCCCCAAGACGGTGATTTACAGTCTCTGCAACATACAGGACCCAACCAGGAAACAGGCTGGGGCTTCTGAAAATTATTTCCACAGAAGAAGTGATTGCTGATGTCACAGAGGTAGTGAAGAGAAGAGGTGAAGCCCAGAATGTCCCTGTAAGCACACGCTGTGTGGAAAAGGAAAACTATATAAAGCAAGAGTTTAGTGACCTTATAGATCAGGGGTTTGCAAGCTATAGCCAGCACACCAAGCAGCAGTAACCCTGTCCTCCTAAATAAAGTTAACTGGAAGACAGCCACGGCCAATTATTGATAGAGTGTCTGTCTCTGCTTCTTACCACATGGAAAGAGCCTAGCAGCTGTGATTATGTGTGTGGTGTACAAAGCCAGTAACTTTTTTAAAAAAAGATTTATTTTATGTATATGACACCAGAAGAGGGCATAGGATCCCATTACAGATGGTTGTGAGCCACCATGTGATTGCTGGGAATTGAATTCAGGACCTTTAGAAGAGCAGTAAGTGCTCTTAACAGCTGAGCCATCTCTCCAGCTCACCAGTAACTTTTACCATCCATCTCTTTAAAGTTTAATAACTCTGATCTAGAAGAATAGTTTAATATAGTCAAACAGCACCTAAAGCTAAAAAAATGGATATACACAGAAAAATACTTAGAAAAAATTTAACACATTGCTCTGCAAAGTTTCTGTATTTACTGATTACAAAGGAGATTTTAAAAATGGGAAAAAAATAAAGTAAAATGATACCTATATCAGAGAAGAGCAAGAGGGTAGTTGGTAGCTCTTAGGAGTTGGTAGCGTGGCCTGTCAAGACGCACAACCATACACCTTCTGTGACAATAAGGTGCCGCATTAGCATCATGGAGATGGGAACTGAGTCAGTTTCGCCCAGAAAGTAGGGGACCTCTGAGAACTGCTGCAGCAGTCTACCTGGGCTTACCTGGGTCCCAGAAAAGAGTGACGGCATATACTATTGCAGGAGTCCTGACAGCAGAGCCATCCATCAGCTTGCTCAAGCCATGCAAACTGTCTTTAGCTCTAATGTTATGACTATCCCTAGATGCTGCTGTTCCCAGTGAGACACCGAGGTATGGGAAAACAAGATCAATGTTCTGTTCTAGGAACAAATCCTGGGTTGCAAGAGATAGGGTGAATGGTAGTTACTATGAAGAGGTAGTAGTGTCCTGGTTAGAGCCTGGGTCAACTTGACACAAGCCAATTTCATTTGGGAAGAGGAACCTTAAGGGAGAAAATGCCTCCATCATACTGTCTATGGGCAAATGGGGGATGTGTGGAGGGGGGATTTTCTTGATGAGCAACTGGTATGGAAGGCCAGCTCACCATAGGTGGTGCCACCCCTGGACAGTTGGTTTTGGATAGTCGAAAAGACCTAACGCATACATCCATGAGCTATGTGTAATATACCCTTTCCAATTAAGACGTAAGTGTTGCCTCTTCTGTTATCCCTAAAAAGAGTGGACAGCCCATGTAGGGTGTTTGGGAGCACTGTGGCACTGAGTCAGCCCTCCATACAGATCTTCAGGGTAGAAACCAGATACTGCAGATTCTAGGAGGTTAAAGATAGAGTACCTTCCCAGGTGGCAACTGGGACAACATCCTTAGAAACAAAAATGAACAGTAAGTGCATTAATCTCTCTAATAAATACCGTCAGCATCAGGCAGATCTGTTACTAAGCATGTTAACCACAACCTTTTGAAATTATTTATCCCTTTCTAGACTTCCAGTAATTCAGAATAGGACATATAGATCTGTAAAATATGATTCAGTGTTTTTTTTTTTTTTTTAATAACTTGGACTCTGTGCTTCTTGAGAATACGCATTTCCTATGTGTTTTGGTGGACGTGTTAAAAGTATGCTGGATTAATGAGCACTGCCTCCCTGTAAACCAATGCCCTAGTAACTGGTGACATCACAGAATTCTCAGGTTTAATTTATGGCAATGAGCTGGTAAATGTTTGTGATAATATAACAGATATGATAAAAGAACTTAGATCTTTTAAAAATTCTCAAGCAGGGTAACAGTGTCATTATGGTCTCTTAAACAAGTTATCTTTATGGGTTCCCTTCCTCATGCACCTTTCCCCAAGAAGTCCTTTTCCACTTAACATGTCCCATGTGAGAAACCTGTGACACATACCCTGCCCTACCAGGCCGAACCCAAGAGTCCTCTCTGCCTTGCATGTCCTTACGTTCTCCCGGGAAGTGCCTACAGACGGCTGTAAGCCGGAGACAAGTTCCTGAGAGCTAGTTAGCACCATCCACTTAGCTCACAGAAGTTCATCTGAGGAAGCCTGGGGGTGTTCTGTAGGATACTGTAGAGCATTCCTACGGCCCCTTCTGCACCACCAGAGCTAAGTCCTCTCTTTGAAGCCTGAGTATTGAAAGTTCCTCACTGTGAGGCCAGATGTCCAAGCAGAGATTTCATATCAAGGAGAAATACTGTAAAAAATGTTGCTTGCAGGCACAGAAAAGAGCTTTTAAAGCACCGATGCTTCTCTCCCTTGGCCACTGCCTGGAGTTCACGAGAAAAGGTCGCCTGCCAGTAGGACACCGAGAAATCTGCACTGTGTTACCAGAAGGCTTGAGGGGGAAAAGGAATATTTCATAAGCCGGGGTATTTCTCACTGTGCTAAGAGCTTATATGAATCAATTTCCAAAGAATAAAATTACAAGCCTCTTTGAGGGGTTTTAGAAGCATTGAGACACAGAAAGAAATCTCAGTCTAGCCTCAGATGGCTTTCTTTGGGACTTGTTCATTATTTAATTCTTGCCTTCCCTGTGTGCATGTCCTAAAGACAGAGGGAAAAAAGTGGCATTTTCTTTGTGCCCTCCTGACTGAGAATTAATGATGCTAAGAATAGAAAGGAGTTTCCCATCCCACCCAGGAAGACTTGTCTGCTAACTCAAAACGGGAGCGTTTGTGGTAACAGAAGCCGAAGAACAACTTTCCTAGAGGACAGGCTCAGCCAGCGTGCAGGTCTGACCTTGCTTCTGAGTGAGGAGAAGGGGTGACAGCGAGGGAGCACAGGGGACATGGGCCGCTTTCATGTGCTCACCCTGCWTCCCTCCAGTTCTAGCCGCGGGCAAATTTGTTCTTCATTTTAAAACTTGTTGAAAAAGATTCTTTATTCAGTGGACAGAAATCTTTCAAGTTGTGTGGAAAATACCTTTGAACCCTTAAAATACTGCTTTGTATGTTCTAAACCAGAGAATAAATTAGACTTTGGTGAGCAAATGGTGAGGATATGAAGGAGAGTAATTGTAAGAATAGGAAAGACAGATTCCTCTGAATCAATGGCTTGGTCTACTGTACCCTTCCTTATGTGCCTGGAGTGACTGTGTGGCTAACTGTATTACTGCACTGTCCAAATGACAACAACTAGAAAATATATATGGATCATTTAGCTTTTTCATATTTAAGAATGTAATAGGTATTTGAAAATATTTTAACTTTAATAATTTTAAACTATATCATATATGGTTCAAAGGCACTATAATAACACAGTGATTGCCCAAAATATATAAATTTAAGTTTCACAACCAAAATTATTGAATAATTTTCTATCCATAATCTTCTTAAATAAACTTAAAAATGTAAGTTGAAAACAAAAGAATCTCAAAAGTTTTTTTCATGTGGATTGTATCTATTGATACATTAGAAGTTAAGACTAATAAGTATTAAAACATTTAATTGGTTTTAAAATAGAAATAAACTCACTGTGAGTGAACATACAAAGATACTTTTAATTCAAATGAGCATTTGCGTCCATGTGCATGTGTGCAGAGTGTGCATGTGTGCAGTGTGCATGTGTGCAGTGTGCATGTGTGCAGTGTGCATGTGTGCAGAGTGTGCATGTGTGCAGTGTGCATGTGTGCAGAATGTGCATGTGTGCAGTGTGCATGTGTGCAGTGTGCATGTGTGCAGAGTGTGCATGTGTGCAGTGTGCATGTGTGCAGTGTGCATCTGTGCAGTGTGCAGGTGTGCAGTGTGCATGTGTGCAGTGTGCAGGTGTGCAGTGTGCATGTGTGCAGTGTGCATCTGTGCAGTGTGCATGTGTGCAGTGTGCAGAGTGTGCATGTGTGCAGTGTGCATGTGTGCAGAGTGTGCATGTGTGCAGTGTGCATGTGTGCAGAATGTGCATGTGTGCAGAGCTGGGGGGGTCAATGGCAGCTGTCTTCTTTGATTTCCCTCCACTGTATTTTATTTTTACACCTTAGGTTTAAATATTCTAAAAATTGATTTAATGTGTATGGGTATTTGTCTGCATGCATGTCTATGTGCCTTATGTATACAATTCCCAAGAAGGCCAGAAAGAGGCATCAAGTCTCTGGGACAGGATTGAGGACAGCTGTGAGACATCATGTGGGTACTGAGAACCAAACCTGGCTCCTCTGGAAGAGCAGCCAGTGCTCTTACCTGCTGAACCATCTCTCCAGTCCTTCCACCTTAGTTTTTGAGACAGGGTCTCTCACTGAACCTAGCACTCACTGATTCAACTAGCCTGTCTGGCCTATGAGTTTTAGAAACCTGTCTGACTGCTTCCCGCCCCAGGTTTACAGATGCCCCTGCTGGGCCTGGTCTTTTGAGTGGGCATGTAGAGATTTGAACCTCCTGTCATTATGCTTGCATAGCAGGCACTTTAGAAGTCATCTCTCCAAATCCTAAATTGTTTATTTTTGAGGGTAAAAGAAAAATCAATGAGATATGTGGGTGTTTTATATTGCTACAAATCTGTTTAACAGAGGGAGCTGGACTCATATCTATTTCTATATTTAAACTCTTGCAAAAACATTGTTCCCAATGAAACATGAAAAGAAATTCAGTCACACAGAAAGATGGTCAGAAAGGGCAGAGGGGTATCTCAGCAGCCCTTCCAATGATTGGGGCACTTTGCTATAATATAATACCAAACCACAGCAAGTGGTAGTTTCTGAAGCTAGCTGCAATGTGGAATCTGCAACTCTCATGCATGAACTTTGCATGTAGTTACACTAAAATCCCTTTGAATCCCACTGAATGGGCCTTTTAGTCATGAAGGGATTTGTAACATCAGGGACTGATCATCTGAAATACATGGTATAATGAATCATGAGTTATATAAATCTTTCAACTAAAGATGCTCCATTCTTTCCCTGCCTCTTTYTTACCACTTGCAAAGTCACTGATCTCATCAGAAAACTTTAAGCATTGCCAAGCTGTCAAACTCACAACAGTGATACCAATTTTTCCAAAATTCTAACTTATTGTTTGAAAGGGCAAATTTTATTATTAGCAACCATATAGTCAGTTGTTATTCTTGGTTGTCAAGCTCACTTCATTTATTTTCTAGAAAATGTCTGTCAGATACCAGAATGTGAATAAACACGGGTTGTCAGCCCTTTCAGAACAACAGAGTGCAGCCCACACTTGGTGCAGAGCTGCCTTTCCCAGAGACAACCGACCTGCTTCAGTACGTGGCAGGAGGCCTTGATGTGCTCTCCCCATTATTATGAGGAGTATTTGCTGTGTCTCAAGAACTGGGACAATAAAATGGATATTTGGTTGTTTCCTCTTTGTTTCAAGCATATAGATGTGGAGGGAAGAAGTCGCTACTAGGATAGTTGGCTGGGACCAGCAGTTTCATCTCCTATTGCTGCTGTGCCAACAGTGAGCTGCACGCACAGTGATGGATATGTGTTCTTATGAAAACAGTTGACCCTGAGGAAGGAAAGGACAGGGAGCAACCTCAGACTACAGTTTTAGAAGCTGTGTCTCCTCTGCTAGGAGATCAACTTTAGGATTTAGTCTGTAGGAAATGGAAAGCTACTGACAGATTTTAGCTGTAAACACCATAATCTTATTTGTGTTCTAGAACTGTCACAGCATCATCAAAGTAAAGGACATTGCTGTGGGCAGTGATTCCAGGAAGGAGAAATTGTACCAGGCAGGGCCAGAGAGGATGCAGTTCTGAGTAAGGGTAGGAACTGGTGAGTGTGGAATGAACTATGTGTCCAGATACATTTAGGAGTTGTCCTAAGGACTGATTTATGAGAGATAAGGGCAGAGAAGAATCCTGTCAAGTTTCCAGGACTCTGACTTGAGTAGCTACATGGGCAGTGGTGATTCTACTCAGGTATCTGGCACACAAAGAGTAGCTCAGGAAGAACAAGAGAAGGAAACTTCAGTCTCATGATGTCTTCTTTGGGCTGCCAGTGGACCATCTGAGTGGAGATGTTAATGAGACTAGAAATCCGGGCTAAAACAGGGTGTGGCTTCACATTTCTTCAATCCCAATACTTAGAAGGCTGAGGCAGGGACTACTCAAGAAGATCTTGGTCAAATAATTTATCAGAAAAATAAACACATAAACAAAGGGCAGAAAAACTTAAAATTGAAAATTCCTTTGTGTGGAAGTTCACATGAAGGGCTGAGATTATCAGGGAAAGCACAGACAAGAGGCATGATATGACACACACAAAACTATTACTAAGTGTTAAAGAAAGAAGAGGAGAAGGAGGCTAGAAACAGAAATGAGGGATTTGTAAGTTAGATAACCTAGGAAGGTATTGCTATGAAAATACAGAAGCACCTAGAGACCAGCTTCTGTACACTAAAGCAACAGTTGACAGATGTTCTGAGAATGGGAATATAATTCCCCTGCTCCAGTGTTGCAGACACATATGAGTGGACACTGAAGAGATATTTACACTCATCTTCTTATATTTCTAGGATCTACCTACCACCCCAGGCAGCTACAAATCCAAAAAGATCATACAGATGTAGAGTTGGCAATTTCTAATTCAAAGCCCGAGCCACACCCCAACAGTGCATAAACCAGTGTCCCAGGGCCATGCTGCATGAAAACGAAAGTTTACTATAAAAAACTCTGAATTTGGGAGACTGTTATGGAGTATCATTGTGGCAGCTGCTGACCAATATAGGTTACTTGTTAAATGTTATAAAAAGACCAATCAGGATTTTAAATTCAGATCACTGGTAGTTTCCTTCTGTATCAGATAGTAAACAGGGGCAAAAACTCAATGTAGGGGTTCAGGTCAATGGCAGCACATGAAGGTAGACAGGGTAAGACCCTGAATTCAATGCAAACACAAAACAAAAACCACACAAACCTAAGTAGAAACTATAGAAGACCTATTAACAGAAATATAGGGCAGTAATGTTGATAAAATACAAAACACTATCAAAAGTCTGTGCCCAGTAAAGGATGACTCTGGAACCGTCTGGAAAGATTCACAGCAGTCTGATGCCAAGGCCTGCCACTGTCTCCAGAATATCTTTCCGTTAGGATTCTAAGCATTCTCACTAACATTCTCCAATCTGGAGAGACAAAGACTGTGGAGCCTCGTTGTTCGCCTCTTGGGATGGGAGGAGGAAAGGAGGCTGAGGTAGTGGGCCAGGTGAGGACAGCACCAGCTCTATGTGGGGGTGGGGTGGGGGTGGTGGTGGTGGTGGTGGGGACAACCTTTTCTCTACTTCATGGGTGTCAAGAATGTGGGTGCACCTGAGCTCGAGGGGACAGAAGCAGTCTGTTGCAGCTGGTAACGAACCCTGAGAGATTTACTTATTTAACTCTCCAAGGGCGAGCAGCAGCGCGTGCTTCCCTCCAACCCTATCCTTCCTTTCCTCCCCTCAAGCCACAGAACAGGAAGAAAACAGCAGAGGCCAATTTTCTCCTCAGAGGAGGAGATTACTATGCTTCAGAAGTATCTGCCATCAAGTCTGAATGCCTTGATAGCCGTATGTAGCCATCCTTCCCTGGGAAGGCTTCCTTGGGAACCCTCATGAACGACAGTCACACATATGRAGGAAGGARCAGTAGCCCCAGCTTTCCTTACAGCAGTATTAAGGTTACAGAAAACTGGGCATGGGGGTGCACTCCTTTAGTCTCAGCACTTGGGAGGAGGCCATCTTCAGGTCTCTGAGTTCAAGTCAAGCCTGGTCTACAGAGTGAGTTCTAGGACAGCCAGAGTTACACAAAGAAACCCTGTCTAAAAAACTAGAACCACAAACCATGCCAAACAAAACCATACCAAACCCAAACTAGCCAACCATCCAATCATCCAACCAAACAAACCCCAAAACATTCCACGAGTGATAGTTACACACTGGAAGAAAAAGTGGACAAAAAATATAGTGTCTATGGGGCACGTTTCATACAAGGCTTGACCAGTAGACATCCTTAGTTACCGAAGGCTCTGAGTAGAGTGGACCACTGAGAGCCCCTGGCCAACTGAGGTCTATAACTGGAAATGAGGAGGAAAAGGCTCAATGTACAACTGCATCCACACAGCATGAGAATCACACTGAAGTGTGTGGCTAAGCATGACCAAGCATCACAGGCCTGAACAGTGTGGAAAGAGCAACACTACCCAAAGTAGCAGGCAGGAAGGGACAGGTGTAGAGATGATAACTGTGCAATGCACTCTCCTCAGCCCCACATCACCTCCTCTGTTCCACAGTTCATCTCCCCCTTTCACTTTTCTCTTCTTTTTAATCTGTGGAATTAAAGGTAAATGTTTTCACAAACAAACAGTATTTGAAATAGGATTCACTATGAATCTCCTTGTATCCCCCATTCCCCGTTTATGTGGTACAGTATATCTAAACCGATGTCCACATTGGTTCTATGCTGGTTACTTTTGGTTAGAGACATTGGGATGACTTGAAAACTTTTAACTTTTAAAAGAAATTCTGAAGGCTCTGTCATGAGCATATATTACATTACATTTTTACAAAACTACAAAACAAATTTAAAAAAGGAAAATATGAAACTTTATTGTGACATTAACGATTAAGACTGGACTGTGGAGACAGGGTTTTCATTGCCATTATACAGTTGAAGAAGGAATGGTAAGTGAAACTAGACCCTTTGGTACTGACCTGACCTGTGATGGGGAATGAAGAAAGGAGACAGACACACAYACACACTGAATAGCTGAGATGTGATGGAGACACATTAGCAGCTAGTAAACAGTTTATTAAACAGCTGATCCAGGAGGTGGGTTTGTTATAAAGCTGAAGGAGGAGGCAGGCTAGCTAATCTTGGTAGGGGTTTCTGCAGGGGAATGGTGTCACCAGCCCTGCAGTCACCTGGGAGGGAGAGAGCATTTCATGACTAAAGCAAAGTATGTCTCTTTAGTCAACCATACTGGGGTGAATTCTAGAACTGGGTCAAACTAATTGATTTAATACTGATGGGCACTGTCAAATTATCCAAACTATTTTACCATGCTACAGTGCACACATCGGTGTCCTCAGTGGATTTGAGACTGTGTTCTTCCTCACATGTTCTCTACAGCATGACTTTAGTACCCACAGAAATCCAGTTAGCTCAGGGGGCAGGCACCATGTTTATTAATCATCCTGGTCCTCAGTTTATGAAAGTTCAGCTCATAAGGCTGAGTGTAAGGCAGGTTTCACAGTTAGCATCCTTGCTGCGTATACCCCACTGCTGACTGTTTCTTCAGATAGATGTATTTGCTTCCAGAAAATTGAGCCTCATGGTGACTCCACCTCTCTGTAATTATCTACAGATGCCTCTGTATCTGCATTTGGATGTACAGACCCCTAAGTATAATTAGAATGTAAAATGCTCAGATTTGTTCCATCATTCAGGCAGACAGAAGAGTGCAGTAAGGATCTTCACCTGGGGAACTGGTTATTTCCTTCACTTTCAGAGATCCCATGTAAGGACACCGAGGGAAGGCATAACAGTGGACAAACAGCTTAGGCTCTCAAGAAAGACTGTGGCTTGAACCTTGAACACCAGTTGTCAGCCAGTTTGGTGTTGTACTGGTTATCCAATCTCATCTTTGTCTCCCCAAAGCCATGGCCAGGAAATCCATTTCTTAGAAAGATTCCCTTAACAGTTGGGGGAAACTGAAGCGTGATCAAGTTGGGAGGCAGAAAAGGAAGCTGAGATGCCACAGGGCCCTGGAGCTGCTGGAGGACTGGAGGACCAGAGGGCACTGATAGACGAGCTGGAGAAGGTCACAGGAGCTGCCCTAAGTGTTGAGGTGACCAAGCCTCCTGGGTGCATCCAGCAAGCTCAGACTAAGTAAGCGGAAAGGAATGGTGCCTACTCTTGCTCCAAGATCCCATTCAGGAGCAGGGGCTTTGATGGAAACAGAGGAGAAGCTTCCAGAAGCCGGGGTGAGGAAGAACACTGCAGTGCTCCAGCCTCCTCCATCAGAGACACGGGCAGGCTGCCTGAGAGTTGGAAGCTCAGTGAGGGAGAGAGAACTCTCCTGGAAATGTCTATGACCAACAGTTAAGTGCTGGGCATGGAACTGGGGTAAGGTCAGTGGAAAATTAAAGGGATGTTTCCTTGTCAATAGTCAGCAGGCCTGTCTTTGCATGTAACTTCCCTTCTTTTTTTTAAGAATTGAGTAGTACAAGAATGGACAAATAAGAGATAATTTAGGTTATATTTATAGATGGCAAGACATTTGCTAATTATGTAGTTTCATGTGATTGGTTTCCAAAAGTTACAGATGATAAAAAGTATTAAACAGGTAAAAAAAATGTTAAGGGCTGAGTGATGTAATGGAACAAAAATAAATAAAAGTGTTAGAGAAGCCAGAATGCAGTGCAGCTTGAATGATTATCACCTATTATTCCGTGTGTGTGTGTGTGTGTGTGTGTGTGTGTGTGTGTGTGTGTGTGNAGAGAGAGAGAGAGAGAGAGAGAGAGAGAGAGAGAGAGAGAGAGAGAGAGAGAGAGAGAGTACACCAGGGGAAAAAGTCAAAGAAACACTGCTAATAAATCAATTATTTTAACAACGTTGATAGAGGTAGGTAAACAATCTGTTCTCTTTACATACTAAATAACAGATCCCAAACTGAGTAGTATTTCCACTATTGYTGCATTTCCATTTTTCTTTAATTAATAAACTTTTATTCCCCAGACAAAATTTTGCTATAAAATTTAGGCTGGCCTTGAACTCATGATTCCCTCTGCCTTAGCAAAGTGCTGAGATTACAGGAAAGTGCCGCTACACTTGGCTTTTTAACTGTACTGTAACTGTGCTCACTTCGGCAGTACATATACTAAAACTGTACTGTAACTAATTTGTTACTATCAGGAAAAATAAGCTACATATGTTTTATGCACATGTTATATACATATCAACTGCCGTTTTTAAATTCAGTCTGTGATTTGGGATGGGTCTGAGTTATGATTAAAAGGCTTTGCCCCTTTATCATGCAAATGGTTACAAGTATAAGAATAAATATTTAAAAATGGGTAATTGTGCTATTTACAATTCTTTCACAGTATCTTTAATCCTCTACAAACAATGCTAGGATGGTTGTGGGGGTAACCTAACTCATGTCTTCCCATGCTCCATAAATGGGATCCACTTGTTTATTTGACAATTGGAAATCACCAACCACTCAGTTATTTGGATGTAAGTGGAAGAGAAATCCACTTAAAAGGAAACGTTTACGTAACGGAAACAGTTCAAACTAACTCTACAGCTAGCTCATGCAGCAGAGACAGTCACCGCAGGCCAGTGCACCACTGTGGTGAGGAGTGGGCATTCGCGAGTGAAAGGGGCTTGGAGGACAGATGCTCTCAGAGGCCAGAACATGAAAGGAAATGGGCTTTTTGTTTTAGTCTCATAACCCATGGAGGGCAAAAGGCTAACAAACAGAAACAAATAGGCAACATAACATTAATCAAATTCCAAGTCCTTACCTGTAAAGTGAGAAGATTGGTTGTATTGGTCTCAAAAGGTTTTTCTCTCTTAAAGCCTTTTAACTTATTCAATACCATCTAGGCTTAAATTTTGCACACACACACACACTCTCACACACAAACAGAGAGAGAGAGAGAGAGAGAGAGAGAGAGAGAGAGAGAGAGAGAGAGAGAGAGAGAGCAAATATTCCTTGCTCTCTCTGATTACATGTTTTAAGTATTGTTATAGCAAAGGCAGTGAAAAATAACCTTTTGCTGGGCATCCTTTAAAACAATGTTGTTCTCCTTTCAGTCTTATTTATAAAGGTTTCCAGATGCCACTCCTCAATGCTGAGCGCAGTGTGTGTGTAGACACTTTCAATGATAACCACGGCTATGGAGCCAAGGACAAAGCTACTTTGAGCTCTAACTGCCTCTAACCCAGAGGATCAGGTCCAGGGAACTCTGTTGCTATGAAGGTGTGAATGGTTCTCTGAAGCCATTTAGAAACAACCAAAGTTCTCAACAGCAACAATCAATCCCATGCAATGTCAAAGCACATCAGATGGCTGGCATTCCATGCCAGGGACAGATGCTATTGCTCATGCAGTGAATGCACAATGAAAGGATGTGGGCGAAGAGCAGAACAGAAATGGGAAGCTGACTTCTGTATGTACTAGGCAGCAGTATTGGGCTGAAACACTCATTCTAATTTCAAGAGACAATTCCAAAGTAGTTCTCAAGAGAAAGACGAGGTATTTTTCAGATATTTGTTCAATATGAACGGCTAAGGCTTGCCAAAAATGACTTTTTATGTTGGCATGCGATCTCTTGGAGGGAAGTCAGCCTGAGTCACTGGATACATCAAAGGCAGAAAGTCCAGTGAATGAATTACTGTAGGCTGTGTGAGCAAGCCAGATACCTGTGCTCATCTGCCCACTGCTGAGATTTCAGCCTCCTTTTAATTATATTAAAGCAGCTGGTACCACTGGTTGCTGGAGTCTTCAGATTACCTTGATTGCTTGGTCATTATCTCTAATCAGCTGCTGCTTCTCATCTTCAAACTTTTGTATAACATCCTGGAGACGCCTTTCTGCAGCAAGCTGCTGCCGACTGCTCTCCTCTTTCAGAGAGGAAATGGTTGTCTGAAGTTCTGCTATGATCTAAAATGAAAACAGCATGCTGTAACTTCAAATTCTCCTGCAAGAGGCATCTATTTTATATGTATTTATGCTTAACAAAAGAATGAATTTGGCAAAACTCTACTCCACAAACTGAACATTTTCAATTAACATATCACTCAGGATAATGCACAAAATTCCACACAATAAAAGGCTCCAATAAAACTGTGAATGGTGAACAACTGCTGAACCAAATATATTTGGAAGACATTTCCACTCTAACATTCCACAATATTTACTCATCAGAAGAAAGAACATCTGTGATTTCAAAAAGAAAGAAAGAAAGGAAGGAAGAAAGAACGAAAGAAAGAAAAGGAAGGAAGGAAGGAAGAAAGAAAGAAAGAAAGGAAGGAAGGAAGGAAGGAAGGAAGAAAGAAAGAAAGAAAGAAAGAAAGAAAGAAAGAAAGGAAGGAAGGAAGAAAGAAAGAAAAGTGTCAGATTGTATTTTACTGAGAAATAAACTTTTTAAGAGTGAGAAAGGCTGGTCTGACTTTTGTAAGACTTTGTACTACCACCACCTATCACTCCTCCAGACCCATCACCACCCACCCATCACCATCCCAATACTACCTCCTACCCACCACCACCTACCCGCATCGCCTGCCTACCACCAGCTTATCACCACCCACCCAGAGTAAACTTTGATGAGTGTGCACAGTTAAGAAGGAGACAACCTATTTGGAAGTATGCATTTCTTTTTGATACTAACATTTTGTTAAGAACAAAAATGAGACTGGCTCATTGAAGGATGAAGCTGACTGTGGGCTTTAATTTTTACCTAGCTCCATAGCTGGAAATCATCTTCAACAAGGTAAAGTATCTTACCTTGCTTTATATCTGTTTCGTCATTTTGAAAAGAATAAACTATTCTTATCTCACAGTAGCAAATAATATAAAAACTTTAAATCTCAACACAATACATAAACATTAGTTAATATTCAAGGCTTACTCTATAGAATTAAGTGACCATGAAGAATGAACTTACTTAGCTTGCTGGGAGTTTGATGGTAGTGGTGGTAGTTAGTGGGTGGGTGAGTGGTGTTAAAATGGTGGTGGGTGGGTGATGGGGTAGGTGGTGGTGATGGGTGGGTGGTGATGGGGTTAGGGGAGTGATAGGTGGTACAAAGTCTTATAAAAGTCAGACCAGCCTTTCTGGTGGAGAGTGTAGAAAACTCCTTCACCTTAGCTCAGTGCATATATCACTAGCACTAACTATTTAAGTGATTACAATGGTAAATCAAGTAGTGAAGTACCATACTAAATAAGAAATGCTCACCACCTGGAAAACTGAATTGACATAGTCTATCCAGCCCATAAATAATAGTCCTCATAAATGGGAGTGTCCAGTTTGGATAGAATCATAAAGAGCAAAAATGTCACTAAATGTTCAACCTGTATCTACTTCAGAGTATGGAGTGGATTAGGACATTTTCATGTAGATGTGAGAAATTAACACTCTGGCAAACTACWGGGGCCATTTTGAAGGGTGCTATAAGCAGCCTGACCCACGAAAGCAGTAATAGCTGCCAATAATTATTAAGCAATGAAACTTTACATAGACATTAAGACCTTATTTAAAGTCTTTACAGAATGTAAAATAGAAGTTAAATTTCAACCTTTAAATCATTCTACTGTTTTTCCAGATTTTGGTACAGTTTGAAACTCTTCCTCTAAGTTCAATAGCCAAAATAAACCATACCTAGAAAAGACAGGAGGGCACTGGGACTCCTCACAAAATACAGGAGGGCAGAGACCCTTGCTACCCTCTACTTCTTGGCATGGCCCCTGGACACAGTTGGGGGCATTAACCTGCACCATGAAGGGGAAGCGAGCCAGGATAGGGATGGTTGATTGGCAGTGGGTAGGTTCAGTTGGTACCTGGTCCTCTTCAGCTATGAAACTTTTGTAAAACTGTAATACCTTGTTTTAGAAACTGAAGAGTAGGGAACTGAACTGTGAAGACTGAGAAGGCAAGGTTACTGTCTAATATTTAGACAAAAAGAACAAATATGTGACTGAGAGAATTATCATGGCCAGAGATGATGCATCCCTTGTGCTATGAGGAATGAACACTGTGTGGTTCATAAGGGGCACAGTCTCTGAATGGGCCGGGGTGAAGTGCACATGTTCTAGTAGGTCCAAAGCTTGATAACATTTCAAAGATCAAGTAACTTCCTTTACAGGAGGAAAATATTTCAAATATTTTCTAAGTTTAAAGTGCTGCTTTCTTGAGCACCCATGGACCCATCACTAATATATTCACATTAGCACTGCTCTTAAGAAGGAGATTTTAAAATCCCAATCAACACAGTGCAGCAACACTGCCTCTGGTGCTCTCATGAGCCTGAGATATGCATTAGAGATTCCAACGAACTACCATCTGAGAGCACAAGCAGCTCATGTTTCCGGGTTTTTCAAATGTTCATTTAAAAATAATCTGTTTCTCAGTAGTGACTGGCACTGTAGACTAATGCTTTCAAATGCCAGTTCATGGCTACAGATGCTCACCGTGTCAACTATGGGTACAGATGAGTGCTGTTATCAGAGTAAGGGATCTTCCGTTTGACATTCCTTTAGTATGTGTGTTTCTGGCATCAATTGATCTTTCATTTATGAAATGATTACAGTGCATGATAGTTACTGGTTGTTTCCCACGGCCTTTCCCTTAGCGTCTTGAAGAAAAATAGCACACTTGCACATATCCAAATTTGGTAGAGAAATTTCACCAGTCTTTAAACACCTCAGAGAATGGTGTCTGATGAAAACATTTCAACTTTCTTCTAGATCTTTTCCTTGCCTTTGTTCTTCCTTTTCCTATGGCCATATTCATACACCTAAGTTATAATAACTAAGTTAATAACTGCTAACAGTTATTAAATGTTTTAGTACATATAAGGCACTATGTGCTTTGGCTATTAATTTTACTTACTAGTTAAAAGTGTCTTAAGAGGTAGGTAATAATCTTCCCTTGAGTAATGAGGAAACTGAATCCCAAAGGTGGCAGTAAACTCCCTCAAGGCCACACAAGTGGCACCACTGTCTTGTATCCAGTCCAGCCTGTGGACTCCACTCTCGGGCTTTCCTATATGCTAACATTTAATCTGCTTTAATGTCACCTAATCAGTCTTCTGCACACATTCTGTAGCTCAGCCTAAGGTTCCTGTTTACACTCTTGTTAGCTAAGCATTTTTATTAGCTAGCTCTATCTTACTGTCTGTATCCTCCATTTCAAATAAAGCAAAATAAGCACTATGCCAACTTGCAATCTTTCATGTTTCTGTTTAAACATTAACTCAGGAGTGTTAAGACCTCTTTCAGCTGGCTACAGGCATCATTTCAGCAGGTTGACAAGGACATTTCTTCTGAAGGGTCTGGAAGAATGGCAACCATGCCATAATCATCTTTTATATAAACACATATTATTCAATTAAAGACTTCTGGCTTCCTTAATGGCATGAGAATTATATAACATGCTCATTTTAGAAATAATTACAGAATTGGCATTTCCTGATAACTACAGTCAATGTTTTGCTGTATTAGGGAGGTGAAGCATTGGGGCAGGCTGGTATGTCAAAGGTCAAGATTGCCACTTTGAAGTCAGATCCAGGCTGAGTCCTGGCTTAGTCACTTGCTAACTCCTATGAGCTCATCTCTCTGATCTCCGTTTTCTACCCTCTACTGCTGAGCTACATCCTCAGCTCTTAACTCTCAGTTTTCTCAACTGGAAAAATGAAGCCAAGAAGGAAGACTGAATAAAGTCACTAGGTTTGTGCCCAGGAATGTTGGGTATTGACATTTGTTCTGTTGCTCCTATTATGAGGCATTCATAAAGTACAACATGAATCTTACTTTATACACCATTGTATGCAGGCCATGACACTGAAGCCAAACTTAAAATTGTCAGACAGGAAAACTGGAAAACTAAATGGTTTAGTTACTCATTTACCAAATAGAGGTAACCACTGGTTACTTCTAGAGAACTCACAGAGCTCCAGAGGGTTGAGACTCCCTGATCGAAGCTATTGGGAAACTTCAGCTGTGCAGCCGAAGTTCTGCAAGCATCAGCCCCCAGCAAAGGTGGCATTTTAACTGTTAGTCTTCCCTGCAGGAAAACTGCCAGAGTTAACAACAAGCAACCATGGGTGCAGTGACTCTTTCCCTCCCTCCAGAAGAAGCCATCAGTTGAGCTTTGATTTAACCTAGAATTGTATGTCATTTTGAATTAGTCAACAAGCCAGCTCATGGGCGCAACAAGTTAGAATACTGAAAAAAAAAGTACAGATGTTATCATCCTGCTTACATCACAAAGGTAGGTGTATATCTCCTGCCCTTGTGAAATGTGTTTCAGTCTGGGCTTGCTCAAGTGTGCTAGCTAGTTTTTCAACATCTTTGTGTGTGTGTGTCTCTGTGTGTGTGTGAACATGAAGGTGTGTGTGTTTAGTATGTTGGTTCAAAAAGTATGCACAGTTGCTCCTAATTTAATAAGATTGAAGTATTAAAAACATATTTTATTTATCTACTCATAAAAATGGCATACTAATCCATGAAAAACTGACAAGAATTTGACTTAACTCTGAAGTACAAAGGCTTTGTTGTGTTTGTTGGTTTCATTTCTGCTTTTTGTTTAGGATTTATTGTTTTCTTTTGTGTCTTTGGCTCATGCTTACCTGGGAAGATTTGGCAAGCTTCTGAGTGTATTCCTTCTCGATCTGCTTCAGCCTGCTGTTGGCCTGCAAAACACACGTACACGAACACACACACAGTGACCTGTGAGCTTGGTATCTCTTCCACATGCCTATCACCATGCAGCTGGGATGTCTGCCAGCTGCACCGCCCTTCTGGGCAGCCAGAAAACCACAGGGCTTGTCTTTGATCTGATGCCAACTATTCATCACTGAAGAAGCAAGCAAGAAAAAAAGATCTCTCCTGCCAATTATTAGACAAACATAAGACTTCTGTGGATAGAAAGAAAAAGGGAGAAGGAGAGACAGAAATAGACACAGCAAGTGTGACAGCTCAAAGGCAAAGGAAGGAAGAATGAAGAACAGGAAGGGAAAGGGAGACAAATGGGACAGAGAACTGGCAGAGGAGGAAGGGAAGGAAGGGGGTAAATTGAATGCTCTTCACCTTAGCTGAAAAAGAAAATAGGTGCTCTCAGACAAAGGCAGGTGTGAAAAGTTCAGACCACTAAGCAGAGTTGAGCCCCTACTTGGCTGAACACACAAGAACACTCTTTTGAAGTGACAAATATATCTAAATCAAACAGTTTTCTATCCTGGAACTAGGGTAGCCTTCCCAGAATAAGACCACATTGCTTAGAACGTGATTGTCCTTCTGCCACTCAAGTCTTGAACTTTTAGATGTGACCCTCTTCCTATTTTCTGGGAGTGCTTGAGATCTTCAGGATTTCCTTGGTGCTCAGAAAGGCTACGGTAACTTGCCCAATCCAGGGCCCCTCCCCTGTCAAGCACACAGACCCTCATTTCTTGGAACTGGTTTCAGCTTGTCTGCTCATCTATCCAGTCTCTCTGTTTTGTCATCTCTTTTTACTGTTTCTATTTTCTATATCTTTGTCTTGATTTCTCTTAAAGTTTCTTCAACTTTTAAGATGTTCTATGGGATTAGAAACAACTGCCAACAGTTGGAATTTCTATGGATTGTTTCTTGTTCTTTGCAACATCATCATTATGAACTCCCATTTTATAAGTGAGGAAACTGAGGCACAAAGAGTTTTGGTAACCTGCCTAGCACCATATAGCACAAAAAATGATGGAGCTGAGACTTAACATCTCCCCCCC
>BDUI01003918.1:108511-120910 GCA_002335545.1 Apodemus speciosus
CTGTCTCTCTCTCTCCTCTCTCTCTCTCTGTCTCTGTCTCTCTCTCTCTCCTCTCTCTCTCTCTGTCTCTGTCTCTCTCTCTCCTCTCTCTCTCTCTCTGTCTCTGTCTCTCTCTCTGCCTCTCTGTCTCTGTCTCTGTCTCTCTGTCTCTGTCTCTCTCTCTCTCTCTCTCTCTCTCTCTCTCTCGGCTCTTCTGCCCTTAAGGCAACAGGTGGCGAGAGCTCAGCTGACGTTGACTTGCACAGTCTGGAACACAGACACTTTTTTCTCTAGTTTTTATAATTTACCTGATGGGCAAACAGTCTGGGATACAGGTACATTTGTTCTCTATTTTTCATAGTTTACTTGCTTGAAGAGGCAAGAGCTAACTGTCTAAATTTGCTTGACTCTCCAAAGCTATAATATAAATGTCTCTTCCTAAAAGTGATGGCTTCTTTGACTCCTTCATTCTCCTGTCACTTCTAACTTGATGTGAAATTAAGAGAAGATGTTTTTCCAAGTACAACTCCCACAGCCTCTGGCAGCTAACAAAGATATTTGTAAATACCTGCTATTAAAACATATTTCCCCTTGACAGTTCAGACAACACGCTTCCATCTGACATAGAGAGCTGCGAATGTGAGGGGCAGCAGTGCCCAGTTGTAGCCCAGACTCACCTCATGACTGTTCTATCAAGTCTCTTGCCTGTCTCCCACTCACCTCTGGCATAAAGGCCAACAATTCAAGGTTTATGCCAATTCAAGGAGTCTCTAGCCAAGAAATTTGGTTTGAATCATGGACATCATCGTGGGGTATGTCAGACGCCTGTGAGTGGGGAGTAAAACAGTCACTAGATGTGGAGAGGAACCCTTGGAACTGTGGAGAGTGGAAAGGAGCAGGGAATTGTGACAGGTGTTAAGAAAAGCTGCTTCCAGTGGCCAGGATGCTGTGTCAAGTCCTAAGGAAACAAGTCTTGGGGAGAAAAGGACAGTGAAGTCAGGCTAGCCTAACATCTCTTTCTCAGAGGGAAATCCACATAATAGAAAAATCAAAATCAAAATMAAAAACAAAACAAAAAAGAAACTGCTTTTAAAATCCCTCCCATCCACCTTTCTGCTCTATCTCTGGAAGTATACGGGCACCCAGACAGACTCATGAATGCACTCTTTTCCCACCCCCACCCCGTGATTTTTGAGAACAGAGCTTTAGCTTTGGGGTTTCCTGTTAGAGAACCAGGTGGAAGGAGAGGTCACCTGTGCTCCTCAGAAATTGAGGATGCCTTTGTACGGACATAGACCAGTCTCACAAGTTCCTTTGTGTTTTCTTCCATTTTCAACTCTAAATATCACTTGAAATTTTCCTTAAGACAGCAAAGCTCAGTAGTTCTGACTATTCACCAAGCTGTGCAGGCAGCACCATTATCCACATTTCTTCTTTACCAGTCTAAAGGAAACCATCTACAGCTAAGTATCACATGACATTCAGCTGCTAGAAGTTCCTGCTATACTTTCTGTTGCTGTGAGTTTGTTCACAGAATTTCATATAACCGGTGCATCTGATATGTGACTTTTCATGTCTAGCTTATTTCATATCCACAGCAATTTCAATATTTAGTCACATTGTAGTACACACCAGTATCCCATCCTTCGTATAGCAATACTGTTTATTTCATTGCATGGGTTTATGACATTCTGTGATCTCATCAGAACAAGACTAACTGGGTTGTTTCTGCTCTTTACTGTTGTGACTCATGCTGCTGAGAACATGAATATCCATGTGTGTATAGATATGTCTTCAGGTCTCTTGGAATACATGCATGAGGCAAAGCGCTGAGTCCTAGGGTAAGTCTTTAGAACATCTGAGGTATTGCTGAACTATTTCCAAAGAAGTTACATCACTTGACACTCTGGCTGTCAAAGTATCCAGGTAACTTCTCCACATCTCTGTCCCCACAGTTTGCCCTTCCCATAGAGCATCTGTATCCTGGAGGATRTGAGCATTTATTGCCTATTTGGACTTGCATTTCATGGACACTGAGGACACTAAGCATCTCTGGATGTGCTTCTTTTCCAGCTGGCTTTCCTGGAGAGAAGTCTACTCAGACTCTCTGCTCACTTTTAAGCTATCCATACTGTTGCTTTTTAAAATTGTATTCAGTATATAACAGACTTTTATGAGACAGAAAGCTTTTAAGTATTGCCTCTATTTTGTGAGATGTTTCAGTTTCTTTATGACACTGGGGTCTCTGAATCACAGAGGTTTTAAACTTTGATGGAACCTAATTTATTTTCTCTTCCATTGTTGTTATAATCATTGAAATTCCTAAATAATTGTTGTTTTGAGCAAGGTAATGAAGATTTTTAGTATGTTTATTTTGAAAATTTTTATAATTGTAGTTTGTAGACAAGATTGGTAAGAGACTGACACATTCACTTTTGAAGCTGGAAATGTTTTTAAATATCTCATTTTAAAGGGTGGGTTTTGCTGAATGTAGGATCTTGGTTAATTTCAGATGAGAAAACAAGATTTTTTCTGTTTTAGTTTTTGGAGGAATTAGAATTGGATCTAGGACCCTGTGCACGCTAGCTAGGCAAGAGCTCTATATCGATGCTGTGTCCCTGCCTGTGCATGCTGGGCAAAGGCTTTGTCACTGTGCTGTGCCCCTACCTGTGCATGCTGGGCAGGGCTCTGTCTAGAACAGTGCTGTGCCCCACCCTTCTTACTGTGAAAGAATCTTAAGTTGTCCAGGTTGGTACAAGACTTCAAAATCCGAACCTTCTGCCTCAGCCTTCTAAGTAGCTAGAAATACAGTCCAGTCCTGTGATTCTCCTGCCTCTGCTTTCTGGGTGGCTGGGGCTACAGTCCATTGATCCTCATGCCTTGGTCTCTTGAATAGCTAGGGTTAAAGTCCTATACTAGCAGACCAACTGTTCCTTATTTCTTCAGAAAATTCCTTTTATTTCTTAAACAGAGTAGGCTCCTGAGGGACAAGCCCTACTGATTCTAATATTCCCCGCCCYGAGCTTACACTGGAGGCTTCACATGCCTCATAACTATAACCACAAACTAGTTATTTGGAATATCATAACATAGTAATTCTGAAAACATGATTTTCTTCTCTCCTTCACTAGAGTTCTTTGTTGTTGGGCAGTTATGTTGTGTTATTATTTAGAGAGACATTTAGGAACTAATATTGTCAAGTCTGTTTTCTTTGTCATGTGTAGCAACATGGAGTCTACACTTGGCTGATGGGTGGTGAGGTTTATGGGTAGAAGTGCTGAGCAGTCAGGCAGTTGTCCCAGTGCCTGACTTTTTATAGTCATTCTTCAGTTTCGTCTGTATAACAGTCTGTACTTTCAAGAGATGAGCATACTCTTCCTTCTATATGGTATCTATACTTCATGAGTTCTTATTGCTTGAATGTAAGTAGAACAGAACACTAACTAAAAGAGGGTCAGAAATAATACATATTTAATTCAAAGACCAGTTCAAAAAATAATGTAGATTCCATTTGGTTTATATCGCAGAGCATGAAACTTATGAGAAGAGAGCCAACATGGGAGATACTCATCTATCCTGAGAGCTATCAGGAGGCACATCAACACAGTGGTGTCAGGAGTCCAGCTATTTGCAGCTTTCTTGCCCAAGGACCAGGAATGCAGGTGGAGATGTTGAGATAACCTTGGCAACAACTGATTTCTGAGTGCAACCGCAACACATCTTAAACTAGATTTATCCTGAACCAGTTTCAAACCCACTCTTAAATTCTAAGCCCACAGCAAAGGTTAAGCATGAATATTATGGTTTGAAGTCAGGATGCATCATTATGTGATAATTTTGTTATGCATTTGACCAGGGAAACCACAAGTGAAAGATTGAAGATTATAGCAGAGGTATATCTTGGTATGTGCATATTACCATTTCTCTCCCTACCATTTATCTTTTGAGCTACATGGTCCTGGATGTCCTCAAACTCATGGCACTCCTGCCTCTGCCTTCCAATTGCTGGGATTACAGGCATATATGATCATATCCTGCTTATGCATCACTTTAAAGTAGAAAATAGTGTTAAGTAATTAAAACAAAAGTGTTTCATATTTATGCTTCAAGATGAAGCTAAACCAGGTGTGAAATGAACTCACATCTACCAAGGCAGTCCTTCCTCCCAATGTTTTGGGGGGTTATATTCTTTGCTTGAAATATAGCTTATTGCACTGTTTAACCAAGCATCATATGATGGCACAAAAAGTAAAAATCCTGTTCATGCTATCATCTGAAAGGATCATCTCTTTAGGATAATTTCTAGGTCATTCATATGACCAGTTCCTATCTATACTCATGGACTATTCTTAGCCAATGTTCACTGAGTTCAGTGTCTTAGTGTTTTGTTTRGCTTCCTAATGGAAAGAGCAGTTTTGTGAAACACTGAAAAGTGCTATTAGGTTTGAATTTTCACAGAATGAAATTAAATAAAGTTAATACTATTGTGGATTATAGATCCTAGATGCAAGCTAATGGAAAYGCTTTGGTTTCAGGGTTCATCCCTGAGCTGATAGCTGCAAGAACTTATTGTATAATCAGCACAGATGAAAGGGGCGGTGCACCAGGGATCCCGCAGAACAATCTGCACCTCTACAAACCTCTCAGTGTAGCTTAAGAGAGATGAATTAATTACCTAAAATTTCTAAAAATATGTTTTATTTGGTCTATCAAAGCCAAAATATATGTTAGCTTAAGTAAATATAAGAGAGCTTTGAATTATGTTTCACAAAATAAAAACTATGTCTCCACGATCATGACACTTTTGTATTCTAAGTCTCTGAAGCTCGTTTTGTTTGAGGCTGGGAATCCAACCCAGGGCCTCACACATGCTAACCACATGTGCTGTGCACTGAGTCACCTCAGCCCCAAAGCTTAAACCAAATGGGATTCAGATAGTTTTCCTTGTTAATATAGGAAAATAAATCTAGTCACTCGGCATGTATGTTTGGATCACTGTATCATACAAAATCTCTAGAAGAGACATGAGGAAATACTTCACTCATATTTGTTTTTACTTAACATACTGAATTTGATTTTTTTTGTACTAAGTATACCCATGATGACATTACTTAAAAGTCCCTTATATAAGTTTAAATTACAAAGAGCTAGATTGGAAACAAGTGAAAAAAATTCAGATGCTTTACAATATTCGGGTGCTTTATAAATTTATACTCACAGCTGGGTAACACTTGAGAATGAAGGTAATATTAAGAATCAGAGTAAAAAGGGCTAGAGATGTAGTTCAGTTAGCAGAATGTGCCTAATATATACAAATCCTGGGTTTATCCCCAGAACAGCAGAAAACTAGTTGGTGGTACACAATTGGAATGCCAGTACTCAAAAGGAAGAATAAGAAGAATCAGAAGTTCAATGTCACCTTGAGTTTAGATCAGTTTGGGCGATATGAGACTTCTTGTCTAAAAAGGTCTGGAGAGGAGAGGAACAGCTGGGGAGATGGCCCCATCAGTATAGTGTTAGTCTCACAAGTATGAGGATCTGAGTGTGATCTTCAGAAGCCATGTTGAAAATATCTAGGTGTTATGCACTTATTATCCCAACACATGAAGTCAGAGACAGGCAAATTCAGGGGCTCCGAGGCCAGACTATTTACTGAGCTCCAGTACTGTGAGCAACTGTCTGAAAAAAAAGGCAAATGATTCCTAAAGAAAAGGATGTGGTTATTTTTTTAGCCTCTGTATGTATATAAACAAGTGTGTGTGTGTGTGTGTGTGTGTACACGCGTGCACATGCATGTGTTCACTCATGTCCCCCAACACAAAACAAAAATAGTTATTGATGCCTAGCATAACTGTCTTCTGAGAGGCTCCACCTAGCATCCAATGGAAAAAGATACAGAGACCCACAGCTAAACATTAGCTGGAGCTTGGGGAGTCTTGTGGAAGAACTGAGGGACACCAAGAGGACAGGGACTCCATGGAACGACCAACAGAGTGAACTAATCTGGACTCGTGTGTTCTTAGACACTGAACCACCAACCAAAGAGTGAGCATGGGCTGGACCTAGGCCCCCTGCACATATGTAGCAGAAGTGCAGCTTGGGCTTCATGTGGGTCCCCCAACAAGTTAAGTGGGGGCTGTTCCTGAACCCGTTGCCTGCCCGTGGATCCTATTCCCCTAGCTGGGCTGCCTCATCTGGCCTCAGTGGGAGAGGGTATGCTTAGTGCTGCAATTGGGGGAGGATCTATGTGAGGGGTACAGGAAGGAAGKGGGCTGATACTGGGATGTGAAATAGATAAATAAATAAATTTGAAAAAGAAAAAAAGTTATTGAAACTAGGCCCTACAGTCATCCTAAAAAGGAGCCATAGCTTCTAATTTTGTTAACAGAGTTATATAGTAAACACTATTATGCAATGTGAGGCCCAAGTCAACTTATCAAAAGACAAGTCTTTTATGAGTCATCATTAAAGACAAGGAGTCATAAAATTCTCATTTACATCATCACTTTAGTATGTTTTTAATTATTTCACTATTTCTGTTAGTACCAAAGTCTCCAAGCAGTGGTCTAGAGCTGTAGGGACTCTGGTGATATTAAGGGTTACCCCTGCCATGGATGGATTATAAAAGTCAGTCTACTGGAAAGCAGTTGTAAGCAGCATGAAGTAGGGCAAGTGAAGGGCTGGCAAATTATGAAAGGACCAAGAACTGTAGGGACCACCCAAGTCACAGTTGTTGCAGGGAATCTCTTAGGTTGTACTACAGTATTGATTGTGGGTTGATGACTTTTGCATTTTTTGTTTGAAAGAACAAGGGTAGCATGTAGAACATGTCAGAAAAATATCATTCAGAATGGTGAACTCTTACATGCATATAGAGATAACATGGAAAATGACATGTGGGAAATTTTATTCCTGGAAAACAGCTGATAAACTAAGTATTTCTGTACTTCCTTTCACCTGGCATAGAATGATCTCTTTGAAATTCATCCAAACAAGATCTTGTTGGAAAAATAATCAGAATTAATCAAGACATGATGTTAGAAAATCTGATTTTGTTTTGCCCCAAATCAAAGCTGAACTCTCATATAGAAGCAGTTTCTCTCCCTGAATCACATCAAATCCCTTCCCAAAATGTTTTTTAGCAGCTATGCATTATTTTCAAAAATGTATGCCACATAATTTATGTAAAAGCAGATAAATATTTTACTTTTTTATTCTATATAGTATTATTTCTTCTGTGAAATCAAAACTGAGGTATCATTCATTCTGAAATGTATTCAGTCTCACTTTAGGGAGAACACTGCAGATCTAGGCAGCTGTCTAGTCAACACTTTCATCACACAGCAGACAGCATTCTAAMGACAGCAATCTACAGCCAAGGAGAATAAAAACAATTACAGCAGTAAAACCTAAGACTTGAGAAATGTAGCCAGATATGGTGGGGGAGGAAGTAGGGGACAGACCTTTGATCCCAGCACTCACGAGGCAGTGATGGGACAATCTGGTCTACATAGAAAGACCCTGTCCCCAAATGAAAACATTCAAATTTAGAAATACRTGGAATAAAAATGGAGGTTATGCTAACACGAAGTGACAGGGCACAGAGCGGCAATATGATACAGAAGGTGTGGCTTTGAGTGATGAGGTATAATTTCAGACAGGGACAAAGCAGAAAGGCCTTAGGTAGGAATCAGCCTGGCCCTGTCATAATGGCATCAGAACCACTTGCTTGGAATTTGTAACTGAAGGGAAAGAGGGAGGAGAGTTGGAGAGCTGAGTACTCGGAGGATAAAGGTTAAAGAGGAGTTTCCATTTTCTCCTGAAGATAAAGAGAAGCAACAGGAAGGTTTGGAGCAGGGGAATAACATGATCACATCTATTTCCAAGAGATGGTTGATGTGCGAAGAAACTGTCAGAACAAGTGTGAAAGCAGGAAAACTAGCTAGGACCACTTCAGCAGTCCAGGCAAGGGCTAAGGATGCGTCACTCCAGGGTGATGATGCCACAAAGGATGGGAAGTGGTGTGCTGTGATACACATGTAGTCTAAAGAATCAGCAGGGCTTTCTGAGAGGTGGAATGAGGGAYTGCAAGAAGCTAATGGTGGTAGGGCATGCTTCACTCCCAGCACCTGGGAGGCAGAGGCAAGTACATCTCTTGAGCTCTGTAGAATCAAAGACTTTCTTTTAGAGGGATTAAGTGGGTGAAGCCTAGTATAATTTCAGAACAGAATTTTGGGAAGAATGTTGGATAAATAAGCTTGGAGCTCAGGGAAAAGAGGATTAGAGATACAAACTGAACATCTACAAGACAGTGCCCACCTGTAGATGGCACTTAAGGCTCTGAGCCTGGGTGTGCTACCTTAACAAGTGAGGAAAGAAACCTTAAGGGTGTGTGAGGATAAGGTGGGGCCACTAAAGGTGGTAGAGTAGGTGAAACTGATCAAAGAGAGGCTCATAAAGAGGATGATGTTGCTCTAAACTGGTCTTGTAAGTCGAGTTCTTTAGAGAGGRTGGTGACCAGGTGGGTTGAGAAGCCCGAGGGATCGGCTGAGATGAAGAGTAATCCCGTTTAGTTTAGAGAACATGTTGGTCAGACCAATGTTTCTGTGCACTGAGATGACTAGGGACCTCATTGCCATTGATGAAGGAAGGGAGCTCAGGTGGCAGAGGAAGTGAGGAGGCAGTCTTTCAGAAGACTGCTGTAAAGGGAAACAGTGCAGTGAAGACAGGGCAGGGCTGGATGGCCGCAGAACACGTCTTGACGTTGAATAGGCACTATCTGGCTCTGCAGCTGCTTCCTTACAGGTTTCCAAGCATCTTGCAAGTACAGAGTCTCTGCCTAGTCCTGCTAATTTAGGGCTTTGAGTGGAATGCGTCACTTCTAGGTCAATGCACAAAGAACTGGGCATGGTTCTTCAGTCTCTTATCCAGCNTGCAAGAAGCTAATGGTGGTAGGGCATGCTTCACTCCCAGCACCTGGGAGGCAGAGGCAAGTACATCTCTTGAGCTCTGTAGAATCAAAGACTTTCTTTTAGAGGGATTAAGTGGGTGAAGCCTAGTATAATTTCAGAACAGAATTTTGGGAAGAATGTTGGATAAATAAGCTTGGAGCTCAGGGAAAAGAGGATTAGAGATACAAACTGAACATCTACAAGACAGTGCCCACCTGTAGATGGCACTTAAGGCTCTGAGCCTGGGTGTGCTACCTTAACAAGTGAGGAAAGAAACCTTAAGGGTGTGTGAGGATAAGGTGGGGCCACTAAAGGTGGTAGAGTAGGTGAAACTGATCAAAGAGAGGCTCATAAAGAGGATGATGTTGCTCTAAACTGGTCTTGTAAGTCGAGTTCTTTAGAGAGGRTGGTGACCAGGTGGGTTGAGAAGCCCGAGGGATCGGCTGAGATGAAGAGTAATCCCGTTTAGTTTAGAGAACATGTTGGTCAGACCAATGTTTCTGTGCACTGAGATGACTAGGGACCTCATTGCCATTGATGAAGGAAGGGAGCTCAGGTGGCAGAGGAAGTGAGGAGGCAGTCTTTCAGAAGACTGCTGTAAAGGGAAACAGTGCAGTGAAGACAGGGCAGGGCTGGATGGCCGCAGAACACGTCTTGACGTTGAATAGGCACTATCTGGCTCTGCAGCTGCTTCCTTACAGGTTTCCAAGCATCTTGCAAGTACAGAGTCTCTGCCTAGTCCTGCTAATTTAGGGCTTTGAGTGGAATGCGTCACTTCTAGGTCAATGCACAAAGAACTGGGCATGGTTCTTCAGTCTCTTATCCAGCCACTCAATGACCCATAGGTAAGATAATGGAGTTTTTCTGCCCACTACTCTATAATCTGGAAAGCATTAACTAATCAAATGATCAATATACAATCAGTTTAGTCTACAAAATAGCGCTGTATTTACTTAACAATAGAACTTTGTTCAGTTATGCTACTGAAAATTTGGGGCTTGATTTATCTATACAATTTAGCAAAATTTGACATTTTAACTTTATTATTTATTATTATGTGTATGTGCACGTACGATGTGTGTGGGATGTGTGCATGCCACGGTGTAAATATGGAAGGAGGCTGCTTTGACAGTTGCTATCTCTCCCTACCTTTACTGAGTTCTAGAAACCAAATCATATAGTCAGGCTTGCGAAGAAAGCACCTTTACACTGTGAGCCACCTTGTCAGCCCTAACTTAGCATGGAACAATTCTTTAATATATAATTCCATAGTTTAATGATTTTGAAAAGAAGAAATATAGATGAGAAAGGATAGATAGTCACGGGGAAAACATCATTGGGCAGGTCCGAGAAGCACAGCACACTAGTGCAGGTGTCAGCAGAGGCATGCTTCCTAAGCAGAGTCCTCTGCTCTAAAGGAAGGAAAGCAGACTGTATGGAGGTAGATACAATGAGGTAGGTAGACTTGGATTGGGCTGATAACATGCTTTCTGGTGTTTGCTTCTTTTTCAACAATACTGAAGTAATCATCTCAAAAGAGGACTACAAATGCAATAGGTTTGAGAAGGGAAGCAGAGCAAGGCATTGTCCCAGAGAGCTGTAGAAGGAACCAACACCTCAGTTTATTTCAGTCTTTTGGTCCTGAGCTTGACTAAGCACAGTTAACAGGTTTCTCTCTTGAATCGTGCTTAACTGCTCAGATGCAGTGGGACAGAACATGAGTATTGATTTAGTCAAGGTTAGGATCTTGCTAGCAGTGAAGAGGTGTGAGGCAAGGAAGCCAAGTGATTGTAGTGACAGCTCTTGGCTTCCAAGCTGTGCAGCAGAGAAGAGGCAAGTGATAGAAAGTGAAAAGTGGAGTTAATGGACTGTGTGCCCACAGGGCAGACACCTGCTGGGGCGAGGAGGTACCAGTTCTAAAGATAAAAACAGGATGGGCAGACAGAAGAATACCCAGAACCACGACTGGAAGGTGGCTGAATTAGAGGAATTTTCAAGGACTCTAGAGCACAGCCACACGGGCCGAAGCTGAGGAATGATGGTGGTTAYGGTCTTTTTACACCAGATTCACGCCATACAAGCTACAGACACAGAAGCCTTACAGATATGAGTGTGAATTAACACCAGGATTTCAGTAGTGTCATTTATTTGAGTGAAACAAATTAATTGCTTTTATTTCCCAATATCCTATTTTAAAATGGAAACCAAATTAAGAGATTTGTATTTTTCTAAAATAATAGAATGCTTTCTTTTTGGTCTACAGGTCTGAACTGAAGTACTTTACTACTAAAATACATGTAAAGTAACTTTCCATTGTGAATGCATAACTTTTTGTCATTTTTGTATCATATGTATCAAAAGCAATTTTGTTGAAACTATCTTAATCTCTAGACTTTTGTTTTCTCTGCTCTCCAGAACACTTAACTATTTAAAAATGGCATTTTTCTAATAGATTCAAAGTTACGAAAAAGAACAGAAATGACTTATACTCCCTGCATCAAAATAGATCCAAATAGCCAAGAGACAAACTTTCCACAGCTATGGAAAACAACAGTGTATAGAGGCTGATAAGAACAGCTAAAGCAATCAGTCATCCATTTCTAAGTGATGGTTTCATCGAACTATTTTGAGTTCCTGATACATATTATCTCTACCACAATACAGCTAGATTAAAATGAAATATTACAACACAACAACAAAACCATTTTTATTTAGGAAAAAAAAGCAACTTTGCAAGCCCACACCCTAATCCGTCAAGGACAATGATAAAATATTCTGGCAGCTGTTAAAGGCAGTGACCTGCATGCATTGCTATTTAAGTTGACAGGGATTTCCACAGATGTCAGAATGATATTTAAAGAGACTATGCACTCAAAACAAGCATATTTCTTTAGAATTTATAAGTTATAAAAATTGTTTCAAAAATTGCTAGAATTGAAAATCAAAGCAATTATTGTTTTTCTAAAGCTATGGAATAGGATATTCACAGAGAAAACAAACCCATGATGTAAACTAAAATATAAATTAAAAACTTAGAATAAAATACAATTTTAAATAAGGATTAAAATAGTCCACATGTGATCATTTCCCCTGAACCCAGGTGGTCTATAGCATATTACAGATTAGTCTTGGCTCTATCTACAGACGTGCCCATGAAAAGTCAACTGTTTGTCAATGGATACAGATCTATAACAGCTAGAAAAGAGGATCTCATAAGTCAAGAGTTTCTTGGATCAAGTCTGGGGTCATCAAAAAAGAGCTGAAAGATCAACTAAGGGGGAAACCAAGAAAAAGGGGGAGGGTGCGCTGGAGTATAAAAGGCACTGTACCAACTGTTAGTTACAATCTGGTTGGAGAATGAAGAAGTGGTAACAAGCACTTATTTATTCATAAAATACTTATCCTGACAATAAGTATTTCTCTCCTTTGCTAATGGCAACCTCCTGGAGCTAACAAATGTCTGGATTAG
>BDUI01003921.1:37001-55791 GCA_002335545.1 Apodemus speciosus
GGCAGCGGCTCAGTGTTTAACATGACGGCTGTGCTAGGGAGACCTGAGTTTGGAGTTAGTGTCAGTGTTGCTGCGGCGGACCACCCTGACCAGAAGCAACTTGGGGAGGGGAGGTTTCTTAGGCCTACCTATCCTGAGTCAGTGCATTGAGGGAGGCCAGGCAAGGACTCACTGGGGTTGTCGGGTGGCCTCACATGGGACATTTTGAGGCATGAACTGATGCAGAAGCAGTGGAGTATTGCTTACTGGCTTGCTCCTCATGGCTTGCTCGGCCTGCTCTCTTACAGAATCCAGAACCACCAATTCAGGGGTGTCACAACCCATGATGGGCTGGCCTCTTCCCCCATCAATTGTATCAATTAAGAAAATGCCCTGCAGCACTGCCTATGGCCCTATCTTTTTCTTTTTTCTTTTTTTAAAGATTTATTTACTTATTTTATGTACACTATAGCTGTCTTCAGACACACCAGGAGAGGGCACCAGACCCCATTACAGATGGTAATGAGCCACCATGTGGTTGCTGGGAATTGAACTCAGGACCTCTGGAAGAAAGTCAGTGTTCTTAACCACTGAGCCATCTCTCCAGCCCCCCTATGGGCCAATCTTATGGAAGCATTTTCTCAATTAGGACTCCCTCTTCTCAGATGCTTCTAGCTTGTGCCAAGTTGACATAAAACTAGCCAGCACATCACATAAAACCAGGGATGGCAGCACACAGCGGTAACTCCAGTGCTGGGGGACAGAGACAGCAGGTCTGAGCACTCACCAGCCAGCCAGCCTGKCCAGAACTGGAACTCTGGGTTCTTTATCCCCAAAAATAAGAAATGATTGAGGAAGAAATGATATCAGCCTCTGGCCTCCATACCTACAGTGATAGGTAAGCACACCCACACAGGTCTGTGTGCACACACAYACACCACATACACATATACATTCACACACAAATGTATACATAAAACAATACRCAAACAAAAAATGAAGTACAGAGCTCAACAGCCAAAAGCAGATTTGGACAGAGTCACTGCCACCGTAAGTTGACCAGCTGACCAGTTGACATAGTTGAAACCCAGATCCCCTGAAGACTCTTGGTGTTGAGGACGGGGAAAGTGGCAGTCTTTATAAAGAGCACAGAAGAACCACAGAACCCCACAAGCTCCTCTCCATTTTGATGTGGGCACATGACTGGCTTGCAGTCTTAACAGACTCCAGCAGCCCCAGCTCCCATGCAGATATCCAGATGGGGGCATTGAGCAGCCTCACRCATGGGTCCTTGGCTGTTCTGTGCATCCTCTCTTAAGGCAAAGGAATATGGTCGGCTCTCTTGGAGTCAAGGACTTCTATACTGGCATATGCAGAAGGAGTCTCTGAATATAACAGTGGCCAGAGGTCAGAAATCTTTKAAAGGGCCTGAGACAAAAGTCCTTGACCCTCAGCAGAGAGAGACACCTGATCTCAGTCTAGATAACCCAGACTCAGCTGCCTGGGCCTGTAGGAAGATTGCTGGTGTGCTGCATAACTGATTTAATTTGCTTACTGGTTAATCGCTGCATACATTCACTGGGACACAATTTGTTAAGTATTTTTTGGCATAGAAAATTCTGGGCTGGATATGGAATGATCCTTCAGAAGAATGTCAGCAAATCTCCTCCTCCTACAGAAAACATGTTGCTGTTTCTTCAGAAGCAAAGTCTATTCTTTGCCTTGTTTGGCTCTCAAACCGTTGATAACAGCCTTTGTGTCAGAGATCAGGAACTCTGCTGAGAGAGGCCTCAGCAACCTGGTCTGAGAGATTGGAGACTACTCTTGTCACTGTGCCTGAAGAGACTCCTGGTACAAGGCGGGCATGCTGACATTTCCTTGGCAGTGGACCAGCTAGGTAGCTCCTCTTACACACCGGGTTCCCCAGAACTCACTGAAGACAGGAACATGGCCTGCTATGAAGTTCCAAGAGCACCTACTGGGACTCAGACCCATGCCCCAGCAGCATCCAGGAGCTGAGAACTCTGGAGGACATAGGCTCTGGCCTAGACACGTGCTCATCTATTACTCCTGAATGAGGTCTGCTCCAGTTCTGCCCATTGAGGCCTAGTTGGGGAAGGCCTGTGAGCTGGGTGGTCTCAGAGCCCATCCTCATCACGGAAAGAGCTTTACCCCAAGTCTCTTCTACTATATTGGTCTCAGCCTTCACAAGGGCACAGGACTGGTAGAAGTCCCATGGCTTCTGCTTCAGCCAACTTTCTGCAATGGGTCTGGTRTAGGAAGGTTCCTRCCCATGTCAGGAACTTTGGAAAGAAAAGGAGGTGCAGGCAAGGGCCTAGGACCCAGCTACATCCCAGCTTCCCTAGCAGTGCCCTCTGTAGTCACCAATGGAAAAATCTGGAATGGTACGCAGTGAAGACTGAGTGGCTGGACTAGCTGAGCACCCTGCACCCCCTCCACAGAGCTAGCTTGAGATTTGCTTTCCAAGCACACACTAGTTGGCTTCATCTGGGCTTTCCGAATTCTGCCATGGAAATGCCCAGGCTGGCCGGTGGAAAGAACACGGTGGAAAGAGCCATTCCCTTCCCATTCCTGTTCTCAGAAGCCACACGGTCAATTAACAGCTCCCATGGAAAGTTTCTTTTTGAAAAATTTATGGACCCTTGGCCTGCACTTGGCTTCTACAGAAGCCTATGACTCTGGCTTATCCAAGCAGCTCAGAACAGACAGCTCTAATTCAGCTCTGCCAGGAGGCACGCCTGCCCATCTCCCACAGTGTCCTGGCCCCCATCTTATAGGAGAGCGGGTACCCTTTTGTAAGGCCAACCCACCTCATGAGATAACTTTGAAGTCTCTGGATGTATCCTGAGCCTTTCTTTTTTTTTTCTTTTCTTCTTGCTTTGTTTTGTTTTGGGCTCACAACTATGCTCAGGGCTTCAAAGATGCTAAGCAGGCTACAACCCAGCTCTTCAAGGGAAACACAGTTATAGTAGATGCTAAGCAGGCACTACAGCCCAGCTCTTTAAGGCAAGGGAAGCAGTTATAGTCGTGCCGGTGATAACACAGAAGCAAGGCAGGCTCTGTGCTTGCCACTTTCAGCTAGCCAAGTGGTTCTCAACTTATGAGTCACAATACCTTGGGGGGGGTGTCAAATGCCCCTTTCACAGGGGTCACATGTCAGATACCCTACATATCAGGATTACATTATGATTCATAACAGCAAAATTAGTTATGAAGTAGCAACGAAAATAATTTTATGGTTGTGGGTTCTGCAATATGAGGAACTGTATTAAAGAGTCACAACATTAGGAAGGTTGAGAACTGCTGAACTAGCCCAAGGAATTTCCATCTACACAGAATACAAAAGGAAACTAAGACGCAGAGCATCCCTCGGTCACCTCGTCTGACATCCACATACCTGGTCTCAGAGCTTGTGACTGTAAGCTCTGTCTGCTCAAAGTGTTAGCTGGCTGCAAGGACGCCTTGAGGCAGGCAGACCCGCAGGGCCCCCCTGACTCAGGAGGATGGCTCTACTCTGCCCAGTGCACAGCTAGGGGCAGCATAGGAGTTATGCACATCTGAGAAAAACTTAGCTTTAGAAAAATCACATATCTGGTGCACATAGATAAAACAAAGCATCTTTAGTGGTGAGGGACAGAAACAGTCAAAAGCGACCAGAGTCAGGGGGATTTGCTGACTCTCTAATTAGAAAGTCTGCAGGCTGTGTGGCTTCAGGCGGAGAGATTAGAGCTCAAGTGTGTTATGCAGACTAGCCTTAAGGCCTGTTTTCCTCTGGGCTGGATTCATTCTCAAGGAAGGTTCTAGAAGCTGCCGGTTCTCAGTGTGGTCATCCATCTCAGAGAAAATGTGCTTATTTCCTAAGGGGTCTGTTAGGAGTTCCAGAGAACACTGGATGCCAGGGGACTGTGGTGCCTCTTGGTGTGGCTGGCTGTTATGTCACCATGGAGTKGGGCAGGGCAGTATCTGCCCCTGYCAGRGAGGAGAAGCAGGGCAGGAGGATGTTTGGTGGAGCTGGCCACTTTAGACTGAGAAGTATAAACAGGCATTTACCTGTCTGAGGGAGTCACTGCTACAGTCTGTGCTTATGCTAGACCCCAAACACCAGTTCTATTTGGGTTATAGCCTTCCGACCCCTCCCCCAACCCAGAAAAGCATCTGTCTCTCACCAGTCTTTCTGTCCTCCTAGCAATGAGCTGACTCCAAGTTTCAGCAGCTCAGAGCTCACGTTGCCATGCCAACTTCTCCACGGCAGCATCTAGGCAGAATGGGCTGGCCTGATCTCACAGCCGCTGGTGAATGCAGGCACATTCTGGTAATTGGATTGGAGTGATCCACAGGCCTTTCCTTTGGAACCTGGGGCTTGGTCTAGCTCCTGTTTAGACTCAAAGACTTGTAGGGTATTTTGCTCCAAGACTCTAAGCTTATAGTGAGAAAGAGAGGGCTCAGCAGGCCTGAGGGTCAGAAGACACTGTGGAAAGAGGGACAGAGCCCAGGCAATGCCAAATGGAGCAGTTACTGCTCTCCAAAGTTCAAAGACCCCCTCAGAGATGGCATCACTTCCACACAAGGTCAGGACTTGCTTTGCCCAGAACTAACCTGGCTTTCACACCTTCCCACTGCAAGAGAAACGCAGATTCACAGTCAGYATCCACACAGGTTCCTCGGAGCTACTGTGAAGGTGTAATCTGTGCATCCCAGTGCCAGCCAGACCCACCTTCCACAGCTGGCAATGGCCTGGTCACTTGATGATCAGTGAGAGCAGTCCTGCCGCCCACAGTTTGCCCAGACAGGGCCATTTCTAAGGATTCCCTTCCCTGGTGAGGGAAGATCAGGCTCTGGGCCCACATAACTATCTAGGGTGAGACCTTGGTTTAACTCCGGCATCTGAGCAGCCATAGCACCCTTCCCTGGCTCTAGTCACACAGGTTGCTAACTAGGAATGAAGCGTCTTCAGTGTTGGCAGGTACATTTGTATGAATGGCCRCACCAAAGCTACATGCCTTTGATACCTCAGGCTACCCAGAAATGCTTGGAACTATAGTCTTAAGATCCGCAGAGGATCTGTCCACCCTTTTCTCTTCCATGTGGACTGAGGGTTTTCTGGACTCTCAAGACACTCCTAGGCCAAGTTCTTCCTCCACTTGCATCTGTCTGTGACCCACAGAGCTCTCTGTCCCCTCTGTCTTCACTGCCGAAGAGAGGGGCAAGTTAGTGAAGACTTTGGCTTTGGCCCAAACAGTGGGAGCGGCACCTGTGAAGAGCCCSAAGGCCACTCTGGTTCAGTCAGGGTCCTACAAGTCCTGTGGGTGGGCTCAGGTCATCCTCTTAACAATGCAGAAAGCACTAACTGGGGAGAGAAGGTGTGACATGCTGGGTGGCCTCAGGAGTGGCCAGGCCACAAGCCAAGTCCCTCTGGTCCTCACGGTGGCCAGAGGTAAGCACTGCTACTCTATTTAATGGTAAGTGCCTGGCTGTTACTTGGGTTAGCCTGACTCCCAGGCTGTGTGCAAGACTAAGAAACTCAGGTGAAAGAAGAAAGCCTGGTCTCTACATCTAGGTCAGAGAAGCTGGCTTCCGGGGTCCTGCTTTGGGGCACAATATACCTCCCAGTCATAACCCCACAGCTCATAATGAAGAGGGAATCCTGCTAGAAGCCCTGAGGACTGAAGGCCTGAGAATATGCAGCTCAGCTATATAGACCATGGTATGGAGGGAAAGAGATGTGGCTTCTAGTATCCCTGGAAACAATATACCAGGATTTCCAAAGGGGACTAACCCAAGGGTGACTGTCGGTCTTAGCAGACCCTGAATGATCCGCTAATCTGAGAGGCTGAGGTGCGGAAGCTCAGCATGCATGGCTTGGAGGAGCCTGCTGCCCCCTTAAGAATGTCCATGACAGGCCTTGCTTGCAAAACTACCAGATCAAGGACATGGAATAGAGAAAAGGGACTGATGGGGAGAATGGGGCCCTGTGTCCAAAGTCAGAACCTGTGCCTAACCCCACCTAGACAGGACACACAAGAAAATAGGGAGATCAGCAGGGCGTGGCCAAGCACCTGCCTGGGACAGCCACATCTTTCCACAGCCACTCCTTTGAGCAATTGAAACCCCTGGGAAGTTGCCAGCCTCCTGTTTAACGGCAGTGCTCCTCTTTCATGAGCAAAGTGTAGATCGACTAATTAATGTGTGCTGTTTGTTTACCCTCCTTTCATTTCCCTGAGACAAAATAATTATCTAGAGCGTTAGAAACAGCCTCGTCCATGGCAGTCCCTTCTGTGTTTGCTGTAGCACAGCCTCCGGGTGTAGACGGGAACCAGTGCAGGGTAGAGCAGTGGCAGCACCCAAAAGGGTCCTCCTTTCAGGGCACTGCAGAAGAGGCCCAGGGTGGCTGGATCTGGGGTGGCTGCATGGAGGACCAAGGGACTCAAAGCTGTCTCATGCTAGAGAATCACYGTAACAGTGCTACTGCCATGAGCTCCTGCGGCTGCCACCCCAGGTCCCCCCTTCACCAACCCTGCAAACGGAGACTGAAAGCATGCCCGTGCCCAGCCTACAACTGGCAGAAAGATCACTACCGACTACAGGATTTGCCAGAGGGTTTCTGGGCTTGCAGCAAGAGTGGAGGGAGTGAGGAGCAGCTGAAGATGAGTCTTCTGCCTTGTCCCCTAAAGCCCTGTCCCAGGCGAGAGCAGATGCCAACCTGACTACCCAGCGGTAGGGTTGAGCCGCACGGGGATGGAATGCGCCATTTTTCTCAGGGAGCCTTTGATGGAGACCCTGATTCCCAGGCATGCTTTAGTCACCTCGTGGACACTGCAGAGGCTTCTGGGGGTGCTAACAGACCTCCTCTCTGAGCCTTTGTCCATATGTCATCTGTGCAGCCCACAGGTCAAACCTGGCCCCTCACTACAGGGAGACTGACTTCACATGAGTGGTCACTTGAGTTGGTCTGTTCACTCCTTCACTGGGTTATTTCTGCATCTGTTACTGTTATTCTCAAATGGAGTGGTAAACAACTAGGGCTTAGCCTCAGACAGACTTAATCTTCRCGGATCTTATGCAGGAGGGAATCCTAGGTACCGCTCCAGCTCTAGGCCAAGTGACAGCCTGGTGTGGGGAGGGACTATGGTCACTTAATGCCTTGGACAGGTCCTGTGAAGAGAAGCCTCAGCTGAGTCCTGAAGGGTACAGAGGAGATAACAGGGGTCAAGAAGAGAGTTGCAGGCTCTTAGGCTGCTGCCAACTGTGTAGAAATCCCCACTTCACAGGGCTCCTGGCAGGAGGGGAAAATGACTGCCTCCTTTTGGCACTAGCATCATGCTAGACCTCAGTTCATTTATCCTATCTCTGAGGCGCCTGCCACTTTTGCCTTGACCTGGGACCCATGTGTAGCCCCTTCCCTGCTGGGGAGGTGGGCATACCCCAAAGTACATGAAATGCAAGCTGCAGGCCACTGTTCTGTGGGACAAGCACCCACCAGGAACCTGCCTAAGCCACCTGGACACAGTGATGAGTCTTCCCTAGAAAGCTAGTGTCTGAGCTAGTGTGGAGATGCTGAGGGAACAGGCAGGGCTGTGGGAGCTCCTCAGAGTGAAGTCCTGGTACCACTGTCACAGTGAGTAGGAGAACACAGCAAGGTGACAGGCTGCATAGACTGCAGACCAGCTGAGGAGGTGTCCCTCCAGTCTCTGTGTGGAGAGGGTGGAGGCTGATAAAGTTGAATTGTGACACGATCCTCAGCTTATCCTGAGATGTTTCAGAGGGACAGATAAGACATGAGGATGGAGGGAGGGCAGTATAAATGATATCTAGGTTTCTAGCTCTAGTGACAGAGGTCCCAGGAAGAAGAAAATGCAGAGACAGGATGCATGATGAGAATTTGGCTTCAGACCTGCTGAGGTGTCGGGGCAGAGGTGTGTAGAACGTAATGAACTTACCTGGCTGGCCTCGTAACCAAAATGCAGAGCATGCATTTAGGATTTCCCCCTTAGGATGAGCAGTGTGGGTCTCGGAGGCTGGATAAACTCAAGACTCCTGTCTTTATRGACATAAAAAATCGGTACAGTCAATACAGAATGCAGCCTATTCTAGGTGTGGCCAGGCCTGCTCTCAAAACTACTGTCACTCAGTACAGCCTGGGGCAGGGACCAAAGATGAATGTATTTAGGTGTCTGTTGGCTTTGCCTGAAGCTGCATCTTGGACCACGAGCTGGAGAGTTAAAACTTTGGCCCACACAACCCCAAGAACCTTCTCCAAGTGTTTAGGGAACTATCAGGGACCCTATAACTGGATAAACTGTTCAGCAGGCCACACAGTCTGTGCCTGGGTCCCCTCTGCCTGGGGTTCTTCCAGGGCACTGTCACTCAGGAAGCCAGGGCCAGGCCATGGCCAGAGCAGGGTGCGCTGCGTGTAGATGGATGAGGCTTCTTGCTCTTCTGCCCAGCCTGCCACACTGCCCTCTGACTTTTGCCTCCTTTTGTCTTTCCTGGTCTAGTTGGCACTAGATAAAAGGTGAACTAAAAACCATGTTTGCGGCTCCTCTAACCAAGGCCACAGTGGCCTGCCCACTTTAAACACACCCCTGGCTCCCAGAGGGTTTCACTTGCTTCTAGCCAGTCAGTCCAGGCGCACCCTCAGATCCTAACACGCTCCTTTGCACCCATAAGGCTATGCCCTTCTGAAAATATGAGCCATTTTTTAAGCAGTTAAGTTACAGAACCAAGACAGCCAGTTAGGCACAGTCATATACTGAGCTGTTTATCCCAAGAAAATAMAACTATAGAGGCGGGTGGAATGAGCTGGGGTATTCWGGCCCCACACACTCCGTGTGAAACGGACTCCCTGGTTTTTGAAACAGCCTAACTCAGTAAAGGACTCCCTCGCTCTTCTACAGGTTTTCAACAAGCTTCAGTGTCCCAGCATGGCCCCTCGACTCGAACCATGACTGTCTGTGGGWCACTCAGCACTAAGCGTCCAGAGTCGCATCTCACCAGGAGGTGACCTGTCCTCCATCCTCCACCTGACCCCTGCCTGGGAAAGCGCTGCGGCTGCCACGGACACCATGTAGTAGGGCCGGCTGCGGCGCCCAGCGAGCTGCAATGGTTTTGTACACGACCCCCTTTCCTAATAGCTGTCTGTCCGCCCTCCACGCTGTGTCCTGGGCCCTCATCTTCCCGTGTTACTGGCTGGTGGACCGGCTGGTGGCCTCCTTCATACCCACCACCTATGAGAAGCGCCAGAGGGCAGACGACCCCTGCTGCCTGCAGCTGTTCTGCACTGTACTCTTCACGCCGGTCTACCTGGCTCTGCTTGTGGCCGCACTGCCTTTTGCCTTCCTTGGGTTCATCTTCTGGTCTCCACTGCAGTCTGCCCGCCGGCCCTACTCCTACTCCCGGCTAGAAGACAAGAGCCCAGCTGGTGGGGCAGCCCTGCTTAGTGAATGGAAGGGCACAGGGGCTGGCAAAAGCTTTTGCTTTGCCACGGCCAATGTCTGCCTCCTCCCTGACTCACTCGCAAGGCTCAATAATGTGTTCAACACCCAAGCACGGGCCAAAGAGATCGGGCAGAGAATCCGCAACGGGGCCGCCCGGCCTCAGATCAAAATCTACATTGATTCTCCCACCAACACCTCCATCAGCGCGGCCAGCTTCAGCAGCCTGGTGTCGCCACAGGGCAGTGATGGARCCAGAGCTGTTCCTGGGAGCATTAAGAGGACAGCCTCTGTGGAATACAAGGGGGATGGTGGGCGTCACCCCAGCGATGAGGCAGCCAATGGCCCAGCCTCTGGGGACCAGGCTGATGGAAGCCTCGAGGACAGCTGCATTGTGCGAATCAGTGGTGAGGAAGGAGGCGGGCCACAGGAAGCTGATGACCCTACTACTGGGAGCCAAGCCAGGAATGGGGCTGGTGGAACCCCAAAGGGCCCGACGCCCAACCACAATCAGCGGGATGGGGATTCTGGGAGCCTGGGCAGCCCCTCGGCCTCCAGGGAGTCCTTGGTGAAGGCACGGGCTGGGCAAGACAGTGGTGGCAGCGGAGAGCCAGGGGCTAACAGCAAGCTGCTGTATAAGACCTCTGTGGTGAAGAAGGCAGCAGCCCGCAGGAGGCGCCACCCTGATGAAGCCTTTGACCATGAGGTCTCAGCCTTCTTCCCGGCCAATCTGGACTTCCTGTGCCTGCAGGAGGTGTTTGACAAGCGTGCAGCTGCTAAGTTGAAAGAGCAGCTGCATGGCTACTTCGAGTACATCCTGTATGACGTCGGGGTCTACGGCTGCCATGGTTGCTGCAATTTCAAATGTCTCAACAGCGGTCTCTTCTTCGCCAGCCGCTACCCTGTCATGGACGTGGCCTATCACTGTTACCCCAACGGGTGCAGCTTCGACGCCCTGGCCTCTAAGGGAGCTCTGTTTCTTAAGGTAGGTGTGTCCTCTGCTCTGCCTGAGGGCTGCACACCAGCTGTCCCTAAGCCACAGGACAAAGTAGGCCATAGCCCCTGCCAGCCTCAGTCCCTGGGGATGCTCACTCCCTTCACGGGATGCATTAGGAGCCAAAGCTTTCCAGGGCCCCCGGCACCTACCACAGGGGCTCAGGCTGAGCGATCCGGGCCAATTTCTCAGATCGGAGTCACTTTTACTTATCTTAGAGTGGGAGTGGCCCGTGTGTTGAGGCCCAGACAGGATTCGGAGCTTCTGGTCCGGAATGTGGTAACTGTGGTGGAAGAGGACACAAGCCCCATCTCCATTCACACAGGGCAGAGACCAGCAGACCAGAGCGCAGGCCTCTCTGGTCTCCAGGCCAAAGACCACACTAAGCTCCTGAGGCTTCGTTGGCCGGGACAGCCACCTTCCGGGTGTCAGCAGCTGTCATGCCAGGCTCTCTGCCCACCAGCCCCTGGCTTCACTTCACAGTCATTAATTAAAGTGAACCATAATTATTTCTGCTAATTTGGATGCAGTTGGAGGAGGTTTTAAACCATGGTAATTTGGTCATTACACATTATCTTCCACAGAGCCCGAAATACTGTGTCGACTTTTTGTTCTCTATCTAAAAGCCACCATTAAGTGAATCTAGTTTTCTGAAGCATCATTGGGYGGCCTGCTGCAGATGGGGCTCTCTGCCCCAGGGGCAGCAGCTCTTCTACCGGTGAGACCTGACTGAGGGGCTGCTTGGTAGGGACCCTGACTAAGGCCCAGGGCAGGTTTCTCTTTCTCAGTTCCAGTCTGCAGGAAGGCACTGGTCAGCGCCTGCTGGGAGTAAGGGAACACTGACTCACTGAGCCTGTTAGAGCTAAGGGAGGCGGCACTCGGATGCCTCACCCTGGGCTGCTCCAGGCCTCCTGCACGACACTGTCAGAGTTCCCAGCTCTCCAGTCAGAGATGCAGGTCATCTGACACACAGTTCCAGCCTCCCTATTCTGTCACAAGGTTCATTTGTGTTGTTTGAAGATGTATTTCTGTCTTGGTAGCCAGAGTGGCCTTCTGGGAAGGAAGGGGATATGCCATCAAGTTCAGAGTGGAGCTGTGTCCTCTCACCCTTGGCCTCATATAGATGGTTGTGAGCCTGGAGATGTGTAGACTACTGCAGTGCGGAACAATTCACATGTCCCCTCCTCACCTTCCTCCCCCATCTGGTACCTTGAGACAGTTCTAAGGCCAACAACTTCCTGGGACAGCTTCTCCTCTGTGGCTCTGTCATTATTCTTTTTGTCTCCCTTTACCTCATGGATTTTAAACTAGTTGACAAGTATGCTGACCCATGCCACCCAGAACCTTTTAAAGCCAGTGTGGTTTTCATATCAAACTTGATTTGCAACATCTTTTAACACCTTGACAGGGCTGACACGTTTTCGTGTAGCCGAAGGTTGGGATAAGCATGTAGCCAGCTCTCTTTACTTCTCAGGGTCCCTCATTATCAGCCCTGTCCCCCGAGGGAGTGTGATCCCGCAGCCTCCATCTTTGGCTGACTCCTGGATACATCTTACTCCTGAACTGAGCTCAGCATCTGCCCTGCTGCCCGCATCAGGCTCTCCTTCGCTGAGGCCTGAAGAAACCACCCTGGCTGCACCCTGTGCCTGCTCGTCTACCCCAGATTCTTCATTCACTGTCATGCGCCTGCTCCCAACGTCCCACCTCAGCCCGTACCCCTCTACACTTTCACCATGGACGTGGCTGGCCTCTTCCAGTGAGGCCTCCTTCTCCTCTCTACGTCTGATTCCTCTCACTGCCTTCGATTTCTTCCATGTCCTACAGTCCACGCTCCACCTTACCCAACCACCCAGAGGGGCCTCCACATGCCAGGCTCTTCTGCTCTTAGTCCTACCCAGCTCTCCCTTTGTGGGTTCCTTGACTCTGTGCTCAGGTATTTTGGGGGCAGTTGTCCAGCCAGATGCTGCCTTTGGGAGCAGAGCTGAGCTCTGCTGGGTAACACTGTCCTGCCATAGAAGAGGGCCAGGCCCATCTGGAGAGGACTGGGGACTCTGGGAGGATGCAGCCAGCAGTCCACCCTTTCCTCTACCACCACCCTCACGGGGCTGCAGTCTCCCAGTTTGTTTCATGGACCCCTTGAAAAAACAGACACCTCCAAGATGGAAGGGCTGKGTTCCCTTCAGCCTCAGCTCAGCACAGCTAATTCTGAGCACCTTTTTAATCAACATCCTGTGCTGACAGAACTAAAGGGCACAGTCTCTCAGTGTGACTGGTCTTGTAAGAGAAACATGACTGTGCAGGTCCTAAGGACACTACRTTTGGAATCCCCGAGTCCCAGCAAATAATAAATTGGATGCTACAGAGATCACACACCCGTTAAGAGGGAGGCAGGATATGTAAGAGGCAACTATGGCCTTGCTACTAGGTGTCCTCAGCCCAGGTGGATTCTTCTCTGCTGCAGGGTCAGCAGTGATGCCTTTGTCAGCCAGGGCGCGTGATGTAAGGGATGGGTAGCTGGTCTTCACAAAGACGCTAGCAGCCCAGAGAGCAGCAGAGCAGCATCCAGAGGCCAACAGGTCTAACGGGTGCCCATCTGAGTGCTCCGAGCCTTAGTGTGTCCGTCCACGAAATGGTACACACTAAGTATGTGAGGAAGTGCTAAGCTTAAGTGTCCATGGCTGAAGGTTACAGTGGGAGAAACCTATTGCCTGAGGAACACACGGGGGCCCTGCCACACGCTGCTTCGAGCACTGTGTTCTTAAACGTGTGCTTTTATAACAAGATATACAGAGCGGGTGTAAGATGGCTGCACTGCGGGGCTGGTATATGGGCAAGAACTGAACATGTGAGTCAGAAACAACCTAAGTCCAGCAAGAGAGTCCACTGTCAAATGGCCAGATATTCCCCATAGTGCCGGGGGAAGACTGGCATGCAYGCTGGGGGAGGAAGGGGGATTGGAGAAACCCAGGGGACAGAGCTGGGGAAGCCAGGCAGGAAGAGCCACTTGATTTCAGCAGCAGAACACTGACTGAGAGAGGCCACTGTCCTTTGCCACCGAGAATGAAGCTTGGCTTCTGTGGTCTACGTCCCTGGAAGTGCCTGGGTTTGCGGGCTCATCAACACAGGAAATCCAACTGGAATAGATTAATGAGGTCTGGGAGGGCAGCTGGTGCTCACATAGAAATATGTATTATTGATATACATTCTGAGGACAGGTGCCCACAATAGTCCCTGAGGAGTATGCAGGTCAAAGACTCAAGTAGCCTCCAGCAGCAAACAATAAAGGGGTCCGGGGAGAGGCCTCAGGGGGTGGGGTGGGAGGGAGGAGCTGTGTGTTCTCTTCCCCCCAGAGCTACAGYACTGACAAGTGCTCAGGTTACACATGAGGAGCAGCTGCCTTGTCTTTGGCACATACGATTAAGATATCCATTTTTATGAAGCCAGAACTAGAGATGGCCTGACTAAGTCACCTGCTTGCTGTGCCAGGCCCTCCCAATGTACCTCTGCCCTAGTAAAGAAGGGGTCAGTGTGGAGAGGCGGAGGCATGAAGGTGCCACGTGGAAGCAGGAGGGCGAACCCATGTCAGGGGCCCAGAACGAGGAGACACAGGCTAGAACTCTGGTTTGAACCTGAGGCACTGCAGAAGACCATGTCCCACAAAGTTCATGGAGCAACAAGCCACACTGCCATATGAGGCTTAAGACATAAGCAGGATGCTGCCCGCTGCCCGCGGAGCACACACTGCTTCATCATAGGGACCAGTCAGAAAGCCCAGCACCCGCACCAGGCAGCTCCAATGTCAACTCCTGTTGAAAACCAGCAGGTGGGGTGGGGGTGGGTGGGGGAACACACTAATGATAGTGACAAATATTAAAAAAAAAAAAAAACCCTGAAGATTGGGCATAATGGCACATTGAAAATCAGAGGCAGGAGGATTGCTGTAAGTTTGAGGTCATCCTGATTTATGTAACAGTCTCTAGGTTAGCCAGGGCTGACCACAAATTTACCACAGACATATCAAGATTTTGCCTGAAACAAAAAGTCTGAAAGTTATGTAGGTGGGTGTTCCAGTCACCTGGCGATGCCAGGGACTTGGGAGGAACTTGCCTGTGACTTCGAGTTCCCTCCTTCCCCCATAAATCCTTGCACAGATTGCTGACAACCATGTGACACTACGGCCTGATGTTTTCTTTACGTTTCTGCCTCTTGTAACCAGCCAGACACTTGTAGAAGCAGAGCATGCCTTGTGCCTGCCTGGGCACTAGCCAGAGCCTAGCCAGGGGGCTGGCGGAGCAGGGTGGGGACAGCCTGGGCAAAAGGCTCTGGGTGTGGCCAGGGTCCCTTTGCACTTACAGCAACAATGGCTGGCTAATAGCAGCACTGACCCCCTGCCATCCCCCAGGTGCAGGTGGGAAGCACACCTCAGGACCAAAGAATTGTTGGGTACATCGCCTGCACACACCTGCATGCCCCACCAGGTAGGCCACAGCCTGGGGTTTTCTGGGTATGGGTTCAATACCTGGGACCTGGTCAAGCTTCACAGTCTGGTCTGTCGTGTCTACAGAGGACAGTGCCGTCCGGTGTGAGCAGCTGGACCTGCTTCAGGACTGGCTGGCTGATTTCCGAAAATCTACCTCCTCGACCAGCACAGCCAACCCCGAGGAGCTGGTGGTGTTTGATGTCATCTGCGGAGATTTGAACTTTGATAACTGCTCTTCTGGTGAGGCCGCACTCTTTTCCTCTCAGATCTGAAGCTCCAGGCACAGTCGCAGACTACAATTAGGGTAGCTTCAAGAACTTCTAGTCCTCATGTGTTGTATGTGGAAATTTACTTAAGACTGATGTGTCTGTCCCACACTGAAGTCCTAGCATGGGGACAACACATACATCGACAAAGCAGCAGGGGCCTCTGGCTGGAGATAAGAAGATGCCCCCAAAATGGACCCTCCCAATTGGAAGAGAGACTCTTCCAATAATACTGGCTTAACCTGGGCCAGGAACATGGCTCAGTGGCTAAGAGCACCTGGCTGCTCTTGCAGAGGACCCAGGTTCAACACCCATCACTCAYATGGTGACTCTCAACTGTCTTAACTTCAGTTTCAGGGAGCCAATGCCATCTTTTGGCCTCTGTAGTCACAGTGGTACATAGACATACATGTAGGCAAAACAGCCATACACGTGAAATAAAATGCATAAAAAAATATTTAAAAGTTAGTCCAGCAGGCAAAAGCACTGACCTGATGACCTGCATAAAAATTGTCCTGTGACATCCCATGTCTGCTGTCGTACATGTGTTCTCTCCCCCCCACCTCTCTCTCTCTTTCTCTCCCTATCTCTCCCTCTCCCTCTCACATACACATGAACATACACATGTTTATATTTTAAATACAAAGAGCTACTGGCTTAAACTATTGGGCTACATTAGGTATAGTGGCCCATTGCCTGAAGTTACGCAGGAGATAAAGGCAGGAAGACTGCTGCAAGGTTAAGACTAGCCTGGTCTACATAGTGATTTCTAGGCCAGCTAGGGTTACATGTGTCCTTGTTTCAAGAAATAAACAGCAATCAGACCTTTTAGGATAGAAAAAGTCAATCACCTGTGAAGTTTTTTGTTGTTGTTGTTTTCGTTTTTTTGGATTTTGGTTTTTTYGAGACAGGGTTTCTCTGTGTAGCCCTGGCTGTCCTGGAACTCACTCTGTAGACCAGGCTGGCCTCGAACTCAGAAATCCGCCDGCCTCTGCCTCCCAAGTGCTGGGATTACAGGCGTGCGCCACCACCGCCCGGCTTACCTGTGAAGTTTCAAACAACTGGTTTAAGTCTGATCCTACAAAGACCTCCTTTGAGGCAGAAGTAGCTCTGAGCCTTCCTTGGGTCTGGAGCCCAGAATGTTCTATGTCCTGAGAGGAGTCACAGCTCCTTTGGGTCTGGAGCCCACATGGTCCTATGCTCCAGCAGGAGTCACAGCTCCCCAAGGGGCCTGTGAGTTCAGGCCTCGCCCTTAGAACAGGAAACCTCAAGGTCTCACCTGGAGCAGGATGGTGCCCTCCCCTGGTGGCTGCAGGTAAAGGCTTTTATAACCTTTCAAGGCCAGGAAGGCATCAGTCAACAACAGYGGCAACTCCAGGATGGGCAAGGAGAACGCAGTCCCTACCATGGAACACATAGTCACCAACACAGAATGATTTTCCTCTGTGGGACACCAAGGCTCTCACACCCCACACACAAACTCCTGCCCCAGCACAGGTGTCTGTTTTGGTCATGGCACTGTTGGCATAATACATACAGGAAGAGGCTTTCCGAGGGGCCCCACTAGGAATCCTAACCCTTCCTTCTAGCCCGCAGGAGGTGTGTGTGGGGAGGTTGGGGTGTGTGTCAGAGAAAGACTTTACCGGTGAGTGAGGTGGCAGGACACATGGTTCTCTGCCATGTGTTATCCACTCCTCCCCAWGGGACAGACATCCAGATCTGTAGAGAGAGCAGGAGTCCTGGCTACAGCATTACCYAGTCCCCACAAACAATTTGCCATGGACTGTGGGAAGGCTTGGAGGACAGAGGTCAGCATGTTGGGGCACATCCTGAGGTACAGAGAGCCAGGGACAGATGAACCACAGTGCCGACTGTGGGACCRTCAGAAGAACCGTAACCCCGCGTGCTTACTGAAGACAGGAACCTAGTGGCATATGGTAGGAGTAACCGGCAGGAACCAGGYGACAGCAGGTGCCTCRGGTCATACAGCATCCCTCTCTCCATTCCTCCCACAGATGACAAACTGGAGCAGCAGCACTCACTGTTTACTCGCTACAAGGACCCCTGCCGCTTGGGGCCTGGGGAGGAAAAGCCTTGGGCCATTGGTAAGCAGGGGGCTGGGCTCACTGTGGGCTTCCCAAGAACCCTGGTGAAGGGGACATGCCCTAGGCAGCTGTACGGAGACCCCTAAAGTCCTGCTGTCTGTCTGATCCCTCCTGGAGGCCACCCTCGAGGCTGGCTAGACCTGCTTGAGTCACCACTYCCTCCTTCATTCCCAGGCACCCTGCTGGACACCAACGGTCTCTACGACGAGGATGTGTGCACCCCGGACAACCTTCAGAAGTAAGTGCTCACAGTGCTGAAGGAGGGCAGGGAGCCTGGGTCCTAGCCAGCTCCCAGGTCCTAACGAGGAATCAAGCCAGCCCTTACTAGATAGACTGTAGAGAGACGGGGACTAGGCAGGTTCCAGRAAGGCCAATTCACTCAAGCCACGAAGGGCTTCCTTCCGTGTGTCAGGAAGCCCTGACTCGGGAGAGAGAACAGCTGGATGGAGACTGCCATCACCCTCATAATCTAGAAATTTCAAAGTCTTAGAGAGTCTGGAAGGGACAAATGCTAAGCCAGCAGTCAGGACCTAAACTCACATTGAAAAGGCTCTTGTTGAGCCTAGCTCATACTGGTGAAGCGGCCAGAATTCCCGGCATCAGGCTGAGGGCCAGAGAGCTGCTGGGTAAGGGGCATGTGGAGAAGGGAGCCCCGTGCTCTCTACCCACCCACTACACAGATCGACATGCATGGAGAGCATGCATGATGTCTTGAAGGGCAGTTCTACCGGACCAGCTTCATCCTAGCACCCACTGAGGCATCCTTAAAGGGTCCGGTGGAAAGGCCAGCAGCAGAATGGATTTGTAATTCACAGCCCAGTAACGCAGAGAGTCACTGCCATGCTCCTTGCAGCTAATTTGAGCCAATTAATCAGATTACAGACTAAATTTGAAACATCATCCTATGCTGAGAAAATTATCTTTTCATGAGATGATGATTAAAAAGTGACTATCAGTAACTCTCAGATCATTGATGCTAGAATTAATCATCAAAGCAAAAGACAGTAATGGATTATATCTTTGAGCCATTAACAATGCTCTGAGTGTCATTAGTATATTTATCTTAAGGCTGATAAAAACCTGTAGAAAACCATGCTTACCAGCCTGGTCTCTCCAGGCCCTCAAATCTTTCTAGTGTTAACCACCCAGAGGCCTGGGCAGTGTCTCCCATGCCAGTTTCCGGGCTGACCTGCTCTCGGTAGTGGGCCTACGGGCTCCTCAGTTCCAAGGTTGCTTAGGCTCCCAGGGGAAAGGCTGGAGGAACTGTGTCAGGCATGTAGACACCCCATGWGTTTCCTGGCTCTGAGCGCATTCCTCCAAACCAGGGACCATAGCAACAACTCATTTTACAAAGGAAATAGCGTGCCGGGCGGTRGTGGCGCACGCCTTTAATCCCAGCACTTGGGAGGCAGAGGCAGGCTGATCTCTGAGTTCGAGGCCAGCCTGGTCTACAGAGTGAGTTCCAGGACAGCCAGGGCTATACAGAGAAACCCTGTCTCGAAAAACCAAAAAAA
>BDUI01003922.1:16084-37186 GCA_002335545.1 Apodemus speciosus
AAAAAAAAAAAAACCAGGAAAAATAAAAAGAATTTCATTTTGGTGGGGAAATTTTAGTAATATGATTATAAGGGTCCAAGTTTTCTTCCGGAGATATGTGTGAGCCTCTGTGTGCATATATGTGCACCTATGTGGCATGTGTTTGTAGCCTTAGACAAATAAACTAGGGTTTTTTAAGTAACTTTTAGCCCTGGCTTTTCTTGTGCTTGGTTCACAGCTAGGCTGGCCCTGAGCATACACTCCTCCTTCCTTGGCCTCCTGAGTGCTGGGCTTACAGCATGTGCTACCACTCCCCCCACTCCCCGCCCCCAGACTGAGAGCTCAATCTTGCTTCTGCATTCTGAGATCTCTGTCATGGGGATGAGGATCTGATCTTAAGATGTCCCAGTAGCTGTTTCTTGAGTCTCTCCTCAGGTCCAAGACATTGGGACTTTCCTGTTATCTTCGTAGTATGGAGCCGCTGACTTCCGTGATCCCTCCTTTCCAGCATCTGAGTACCCCTTTTCCTCTTCGTTTGAAATGAAATTGGATATGAACCCTGCCCGCATCTACTTCTCTCTTCTTCCTCACCTCGTTTCCCAGCCTAATGCTAAATCTCATTTCTAATCTTAGTAAATCATTTGTCTTAGAGTTTCTGACAGAAACTTAGAGCTATGACAGAACACTGTGACCAAAGCAAGTTGGGGAGGAGAGGGTATGTTTGGCTTATATTTCCACATCACAGTCCAGCACTGGAGGAAGTCAGGACAGGTGTACAAGCAGGGCAGGAACCAAGAGGTAGAAGCTGATACAGAGGCCATGGAGGGGTGCTGCTTTCTGTCTTGCTCAGCCTTTGTTTCTTCTTTTTTCTTAATTTCTTTTTCTTTCTTTCTTTTTTTTTCTTTCTTTCTTCCTTTCTTTTCTTCTCGCCTTGTTTTTGTTTTTGTTTTTGAGACAGAATCTTACTATTGTTGTTCTGGCTGCTCTGGAACTCACTGTGAAGACCAGCATGGACTCAGGGATCTGCCTGCCTCTGCCTCCCAAGTGCTGGGATTAAAAGTGCATAGAATTAAAGGTGCCCAGGACCACAAGCTCAGGGGTGTCTCCACCTACAATGAGCTGGGTCCTCCCTCAACTATCAGTAATTTTTTAAAATGTCCTCCAGGCTTGCCTGCCTATAGTCTATTCTTATGGAGACATTTTCTCAATTGAGGGTCCCTCTTTTCACATGGCTACAGCTTACATCAAGCTGACATAAAACTAGGCAGGACAATTCAAATGCCTACATCCTCTCTAGTCTTCAGATACATAAGTACATTATAGTATACACCAAGCTCTCATCACAGGACCAGACCGGAAGCTACAATGAGGAATCTGTTAGCAATTCGGTCTCCACTTTCTAGAAATTCCTCTGCAGGCATAAAGAATCCTGATTCACAGGTAAAATGGCATACACATCCAGGTGACAGATGGAAGTTGATGCAAACAGGAACAGTGAGACTCAGTGCTTATACCTAGACATCCCAGTAGACGCACAGACTTGGAAGTGGAATAAAGGCGCAGAAACCATTTCAAGACTCAAACAGATGTCAATAAACTCTGTTGGGAGGTGGCAAGGTGGCAGTGAACCTGGTAGGAAATTTAGCTGTAATTTAATTGTGTGTGTGTGCATCTGTCTGTCTGTCTGTCTGTCTGTCTGTCTGTCTGTCTGTCTGTCTGACTGTGTCTGTGTCTGTGTAGGTAGCTGTGGTCACAGAAAAGGTCAGCTTTAGTTCTTTGGAGATTAGAGCATCTATGAGAGAAAGACAAGGATTTCTCCATGGAAAATAACAACTCTGACCTAGTTACCAGAAGTAGGCCATAAGGCAGAGGCGGGGTCCTTAATACAAATAGTAAATCTAGAGCAATCCAGAAATTCCATATCATCCTACAAATCTATCTGAACAAGCATGCAAATGTGCATGCAGCTTGTTAACTGCAGCACTGTGGGTGACTGATAGACATTGAAACAAATGAATGGTAGAGTTCTGATCACATGACTGAAGAAGAGCTTATCGTATAGATCTCCAAAGTATCCCATTACTTGGAGATACATGACAAACTGAAAGAATTGAATACATTGGTGCAGAGTAAGACAGACAGACAGACACACACACACACATGCACAGGCACATATGCATACACACAGTGCGGGGCACATTTGTACCCCTGTGCTAGCTATATATTAGGTAGTGTCCATTTAGGCAAACAGGAACAATCCGGAGAGTTAGCTCAGAGGTTAAGAGCACATCCGGCTTTTGCAGGTGACCCAGATTCAGTTCCCAGTGCCTCACAATGATCTGTAACCCCAGCTCCACTGGATGCTGATGACCTCTTCTGGCCTCCTTAAGTACCAGGCATGCAGGTGGCGCACAGGCATTCCCATAGGCAAAATGCTCATTCGCATAAAATAAAAAATCTTTTTTTTTTTTAAAGAGAGGATTTCATTCAAAGGATTTCAAATAAATAAAGCACAGTTGTTGATTTAAAATAGGTGCTGGGTCTAAAGGAGAAGGTGTCTTTACCCAAAATGAATCAACTTTAGGAAATCAATAACATGTATGAAATCAAAAGAAAACAATGCTCAAGAGAGCCAGATGGAGGAAGTGGCTCAGACCAACCCTACACACTCAGGACGACCTCCTAGGGTGGTTCCTTCTGAGCTCCCATCGGGCTGACAGATGGTTCGAAAGTATCAGTTTATGGATGTCATAGTGAACATTTTGTAGGACTAACAACTTGTTTCAGGGAAGGGGTCCTTTGTCAATCCATTTGTATAATGTGCTGCTCGTAGATGCTTTCTTATTTTGTAAACCCTGGATAAGATGAACTTTGTAACCATAATGTTTTCAGAAATTCTCCAAGAACGGCTGGCTTCATTTTGAACTATTTGGAAAGTCTGTTTAAAACTGCATGAGGAAGGATTGGGGAGTGCGTTTTAAAAGAAACATGCAGTGAACTTTATCGGGGGCCAGCGGAGTCCGTTTACTCACAACAGCGTGAGGGGCTTGCTGCCAGCATTTCTTGGGCTCCATTCAGATTGTCCAGGCCTCACCTGCTTCAGATTTCATCTCCTCCCATGGTAACTGTGTGTGTGTGTGTGTGTGTGTGTGTGTGTGTGTGTGTGTGTGTGTGTGTGTGTGCAGGATACAGTTTCCTGCAAACACGATCTGGCAGCATCTGTCCTTGGAACACAGCGGTCTCGGGCTCATTTGTTGACCTGGAGGCAGAGTGTAGTGAAAACACTGGCAGATGACCCACCTGTGGGGACGGGGCTGGATTCTAGATGGATGAGAGCTGTGCCTAATGCTTCCCCCGTGGGGCTGGGGAGGGGCTGGGGAGGGGCTGGGGAGGGGCAGCCCTAGTTTCACAGGGCAGTTGAGGCATCCTGAGAGAGGATGTAATGTGTCTGCATCCCTTTCCTGCTTCCCTCTCCTCTCTGGGCCATTCCCCCTGGTACTTAGATCTGTGCTTCCCTCGACCTCCCTGGGCCATTCCCCCTGGTACTTAGATCTGTGCTTCTGGATCCGCTTTATGGAGAACGCGGGCAAGGACTATGCACCGTAGAATAAYGTAGCTCCAATGAAGGTACAATTCAGGGGAAAAGTAGATTGACTAGAAGACCGTCAGGTGGTACAGGGTTGAGAACAGAACTCCAGTTGTGTCCATTTCCATAAAATATCGCAAAATGGGCAGGACTCCACTCACAGGAGAAACCGTGGGAGAAAGGGTCTCAGACAGCGCGGGTCTTCCCCGAATCTCTCATCTGCTTTTCTTCTGTTTTCTACTTCTCTTTTACCTCTGCTGGGCTTCCTCTTTCGTAGATGACATAGAATCCAAGTGCTGGGGCTACTAAGGGGACTCTTACATTTCTGTGGAAACACATCCCTTAGGATAACTTCTGTTTTCTCTGCAGCCAGATCCCTACATCCTCCACAAAGGAAGACTTATGAGTTTGTACAAAGAGATTGAATCTAAATGACTCTACTCCTCCGTGCTTCCTCTCCTCATTTTGGGATCATTCTGCCTGTAGGAAACAGATTTTCAGCCCACTAGGCAGCAACGCTCAGAGTCACAGTCTGACTAGGGAAAGCTAACACTCTGTAACTGAGCCAAAACTGGACTGGGTAATTCCCCTTCTGTCCAGGGAGCAATACAATCTAGCCAGTGTATCGTGTTGCACACAGGCTCTGATCAGTGACAAATACGACATCAGCACCTTCTATCATTTGTACCTTGCATCTGTTTCCCGATTTGCTCTAAGCCTGCATGTATACTTTATACTGTATATGTTTGACCTTCTATATACACAATTTCTACATTGTGAATTCAGCCAGCTTTTAGCAAAAACATATTTTAAAGTGATTACATCTATACTAAATATGTCTAGGCTGTTTTACTTATCAATCTTCCCTTAAAAACATATAATAATAATAATAATAATAATAATAATAATAATAATAATAATAATTCATAGTATTACATATTATAAGTAATCTAGAGGCATTTAAAACATATAGGAGAACAGTAGAGGTTCTATGAACTACAACGCCATTTTAGTCAAAAGACTTGAGCATTCTATAGATTTTGACATCAACACTGTGGGTGTATCTTAGAAACATGCCTGACAGATACAGATCATTGACGGCATACTAATGAATGTAACAATCATTTTATATACTGACCTGTGGAAAAAAATGTCCAGGCTTTCTTAGCATCCTTATGCCTGAGGAGAGATTCGGTTCATTTCTTCTTCTAAAATCCATAGGAAAAGATGTTGTAGAAAATTTTAATCCCAAAGGGGGTTTTCTACCCTGCCTTGATCATTCAGTTTCAGAATAAAGGACCCACAACTTATTATTTACAATAAGCCTTAAACAGCACAAGAGCTGGGCAGATATTACCCTCTCTGCTATTAAAATCTATTTCTTATCCATAATTCTGTTATTACGTATTCTTCATCTTGGCTAATCTTAACTCCAGTTGGTCAGCTCTCAGGGGCATATTTTCTTGACTCCTAATCCATGGTGACTTTCTGTCTCCTCACCTTCTTCTTCCTCTCCCTTATGGTTCTCCTCAAGACCTGGGGAACCTTAAAACCCACCTATGTCTCTTCTCTCCAGGTATTCACTGTCGGCATCTTTATTCACCAAACAGAAATAACTTGGGGTCAAGGTCACATAGCTCACTTAGGCGAAATGCCTGAGCAGGTCAGAAGAGGATGTCAGCTCCCTGGGGCCGGGGAGTTAGACAGTTGTTAGCTGCTATGTGGGCACTGGGAATCAAACCGGAGTCCTCCGGAGGAGCAGTCAGTGTTCTTACCCACTGAGTCATTGCCCAGTCTTTTCTTGGCTTTCATTTCCTCCCTTTCTATGGATTTTGTTCTGTTCTAACCATAGGTCTCAGTATCTGTCCTAACCTTCTCTCCTTTGCCTGCCCTTTAGGCTTTAGAGCTTTGATCTCTACTCTCTGATGCTTCTCTCTACTCCTACCTGTCTCCATCTATCACTAAGGGTGACTGTTGCTGTGTTGAAGCACCATGACCAAAGCAACCCAGAAAGGAAAAGGGTTTGTTTGGATTATGCTTCCTTCCTGTAGTTCATCATCAAAGGAAGTCAGGACGCAAACAGGTCAAGATGTGGAGGCAGGAGCTGATGCAGAGTTCATGGATGGGTGCTGCTTACTGGCTTGCTCCTCATGGCTTGCTCAGCATGCTTTCTTGTAGAAACCAGGACCCACAGCCCAGGAATGACATCACCCACAAGGGGATGGGTCCTCCCCCAGCACCCAGTAATTAAGAAAATGTACTACAGGGACGCCTACAGCCTAATCTTATGGAGTCGTTTTCTCAGTTGAGACTCCCTCTACTCTGATGACTGTAGCTTAGGTCAAATCAACATAAAACTAGCCAGTACAGCAGAAACCTTGTCCACTCGATACTCAAACACTTCAAACACACCACTGGAAAGCCATAACCTTTCCTTCCCTGTTCATCCCCAAGATCACACATTAATATAAACATCACAATACAAACCATTTTACAAAATTAGAAGTCCCATAGTCTTTGTAAATTCAAACACTTTAAAATCTAGTCTGTCTTAAAAATACTAAGTCTCTTTTAAAATCCTAAGTTGCTGGCTACCACTGTCTTTAATCACAGCACTTGAAAGGGAGAGACCAGCAGATCTCTTTGGATGAGAGGCCAGCCTGATCTACAAGTGAGTTCTGGAAAAGTCAGGGCTGTATAGAGAAACCCTGTCTTGAAAGCAATACCACCACCAATAAAAATCGAAAGATGATGACTTTGGGCTCCTATAAAAATAAAAATAAGAATAAACAAAAGAAATTAAACAGTTTCTTACTTTAAGAGAGAAGAACCAGGGCACAGTTACAAACAGATCAAAGCAAAACCAAACTCTAACAGTGTAAATCACTCAATGTCTACTATCTGGAATTCATTCACAATCTTCTGGGCTCCTCCAAAAAGCCTGGGTCACTTCTCAGGACCCATTTTCTGCAACACACACAGCTCAGTCTTCTAGGCTCAGGATAACTTCAGTCCACATCAGCTGCTGTTCTTGGTGATCATCCTGTTGTGGGGTATTCAACAGAGAAGACTGCTCAGACATGGGATTAAGCCAATAGAAAGCCTGGGTTGGTGGGCCAGCAATGACATTAGYTGCTTAGGATCCCTGGGTAGCCACAAGCCTTTCTCAGGGCAAACTTTTAAGCACAGAAACCATGTTCAGGGTTGAAATGCTTCAGTTAACAAGGACCAGATAGACAGAAGCAGAGCTACAGAAGCCAAAAAGCAAGGTTAGTCCATTTAGACACTTTCCCATGGCTGTGGACTTTGATGGATTAGGCCTTTGTTTTCATTTTGGCAGGTAGTGCTGTCTACACACTGAGTTTTACAGTCTGAATGGCCTTTCCATTGTAGTTAGTTGTGCTAAGGTCTTATGACCTTCAAAGTCGGGGCCCTGTTACAATTTCATGGTCCTGGCATCTCCAAAGTGGAGGACTCTCCGCTCTAACTGGGGTGCCCGTTCATCAATAGATTCTTCTGAGCTCTCTTCATGGTGCCAAGCCTCAACTTCTCTGCATGACCCCTTCAGTCCTTGGCCCTCGGCTGCTGTTGAGATTACACCTTCATCAATGGCCTCTTCTAGCCTCTCACAGTGCCAGGCTTCAGCTGCTCTTCATGACCCTTCAAACTCGGTACCATCCGTATGACCCTTACACTGCCATATTTATCTGCCAGCATGAGGTACAACCACGGCCTCCTCTTGGGATGCAGCTGCTTTGTGCTGACTCTGAGGAGACACTTCCCAGAAGATGTCACCTCACTGATGCTGGGCTCTTGTTAATCACTGCTAATTTCTCAATTCCAGCCAACCAACACCGAGTGCGCAACCAAAGCAAAAAGTTCACTTAGGAGGTACTGATCTCTTGTTAACCACAGCTGAGTCTTCAGCCCTAGTTAACCAGAGCCACAGATTCTCAACTTAAAATACGCAATGGCCCTGATAGACTCTTTAACTCTCAAAACTTCTGTCTGGAACTTTACAAGCCAGGCCTCCACCATCTGTGTTTCTCTCAACACTCTTATCTTCCAAGCTCCTGTAGAACCAAAGTTCCCCAAGCTTTGAACACCCACTGGCTTTTCTAGCCCCAAATTTCAAAGTCCTTCCATAATCCTCCACAAACATAGCCAGGTCAATACCCATTATCATGTCTTAGTTAGGATTACTATCTTTTTTATGATGGGTAAAGAAATTCCATTCTGTTCTAGGCATCTGTCTTAGTCCGGATTTCTATTCCTGCACAAACATCATGACCAAAAGCAAGTTGGGGAGGAAAGGGTTTATTCAGCTTACACTTCCACATTGCTGTTCATCACTAAAGGAAGTCAGGACTGGAACTCAAGCATGTCAGGAAGCAGGAGATGATGTAGAGGCCATGGAGGGATGTTACTTACTGGCTTGCTTCCTCTGCCTTGCAGCCTGCTTTCTTATAGAACCCAAGACTACCAGCCCAGGGATGGCACCACCCACAAGGGGCCCTCCCCTTTTGATCACTTATTGAGAAAATGCCTTACAGCTGGATCTCTTGGAGGCATTTCCTCAGCTGAAGCTCCTTTCTCTGTGATAACTCCAGCCTGTGTGATTTTGACACACAAAATCAGCCAGTACAGCATCCATTAGCTGTTTGTCTCTAACTCCAGTCCCTGGAAGATAAGTTCCCATAACCCTGATTCAGTGAACCTCTGCCCCCAGAAATGTACAGCCACGACCAACTACTAACTGCTTTTTTTGGGTTTTGTGACCTGATTATGCAGACCATTAAGGACTATTTCGAGATTTCCTTGACTACCTAATCTTGACAGAGCAGAACAGCTCMTGACTTGCTTGTACATACATTCAAGGCCTTCTTTTCTTTTTTGTCTTTAAAAATGTCTCCCTCACCCTGCTTTGCAAAGCAGTCTCAAGTTTGCCTCAGAGATTGTTGTCCTGCTAGCAGTAATCAATAAATCTTTCAATTATAACTGGATTGAGTCTATAGTCTTTTCCCATGACACTGTGATGCAGCATTATGACCAAAGCAACTTGGGAAGGAAAGGGTTTATTTGGTTTATGATTTCATATCATTTTTCACCAGAAAGGCCGGCAGGAACTCAAATATGGAAAGGCCTAGAGGCAGGAGCTGATGCAAAGGCCACGGAGAGGTGCCACTTAGTGGCTTGATTCTTATGGCTTGTTCAGCCTGCTTTCTTATAGAACCTAGGACCACCAGCTTTGGGGTGGCACCACCCACAATGGGCTGGATCATGCCCTATAAACCCCTAATTAAGAAAATGTCCTACAGGTTTGCACACAGCCCATTTTGGGGAAGGCATGTTTCTCAATCGAGGCTCCTCTACTCTCTGGTAACTCTAGCTTGTGTCAAGTTGATGTAAAACCAGCCACAGCATCAGCTCTACATGTGTCCTTGAGTGACCCCTAAAGTGGACTTATGTAAATCTACTGTATCAAGACCTTGCCCCACCTCTGAGCCTGGAGATGCTTTATGCATGGCCAGATGTACCCAACGCTTTAAATAGATGGCTTAGAATGATTTTTATAAACACAACCAAACCGGGGACCTAATGGCTCATGCATCAGACATCCAATTATCCATAGGATTCGTACCATCTGTCCATGAGCAGCACTTTGGAGTTTTCTGTGCATAATATTCCCACATAAAAGAATTCTTCCCCCTTTCTCCTATACCCACCAAGTTTTATACCATAACATATTCAGGCCTGATCCCAGCCAGGGAGCCTTCCTCACAATTAAGGTGGGTCTCCCTACATTAAAGGATATAATTGAGATAGTCTCCATAGGCATGCCCACACGCTCATCTCCCAGGTGATTCTGGATGCCATCGGGTTGGCAAACACTGAGGCGCCCTGTCTCGGGCTCTGACCGAACAAATAGCTGACAGGCCAACAGAGCAGTGGTCCTTCGGAGAACACCCTTAAAACAAAACAGCCGAGGTGGAAACCGCTAACAATGTCGTTAGCAGAGTTACTGTCCTTGAGGTTTCAGCTCCCTCCAGAAAGTGGTAGGCAAGGTGGAGGATCTGAGGCGGGTAGTAGGCAAGATGGGGGATCTGAGGTGAGCGTCAATGTAGTCTGAGGTAGAATGGCTGCTGAAAGAACTTTTGAATCTTTTACTAGAAGGTCCTAAGCAATCCCAGGCAACTTGAAACGCCTGCACGCTTCCCTGGCGCAGAACGTGACGCCCTGTTGCATAATTATTAGGAAGTTCTCTCCGGGTAGTTCAGAGCTGCTTGCTGCCTGGCCTAGATGCACCCGGGGCTTTGTGAAACCCAGGGCGCATTCATAAATGCCACACAGACAGATGCTTAATGGATTCGCAGAGATGGAAAAAACCAAACCAAACCAAAACAAAAAGCACTGCAGAGGCATCCGCACATGTCCGATTGTTTCAGACTCCTCGAATGCCAGTCTCTGGGGGGACTGCTTTAACAGAGCATGGAGAAGGGGGTGGAGCTCCGTCTCCGAGGGAATCGGTGCTGGGAAACAAACAGCAGTTTAGGAGAAGCACGAATTAGAGCAGACTCCTGCATTTCCTTTTCCCTCTTTTTCTCTCCTGCTTTAGTTTTATTATTTTCATTATGACTTTTCTTCCCGCAACACGCCCCCCCCCCAGGTCTTTTATTTACATTCTGGAAATCCGGCTAACCAGGGATCCTGGTTTGCAAATGTCTCCTTTGAAAGGGATCTGGGCAGTGGCTGATGTACCCTTCCCAGTCGATTTCACTGAGGCTCGGGCTATCTCTAGAGAAGAATTTTCACACAAATTGAATGTTTTAAAAACTTAAGAGCCAGCTATATTTGGATCTGTGAGCTACGAACAGCAGGGAGCCTGCAAGACTCTAAACCCTGTGACTCTCTTATTGCCTCTGTTTTACCGAAGTGCCTGTGTTCCATCTTTAGAAGCTGCCTCTATCCCTCCAGCTGAAGAACACTTGCCTCCACCACAGGTAGCCGGTGGCTTTTTCTGACTTCAAGCGCAGATGTCACCCAGAAATGACGCATAGCACTCTCTGCTTAATTTGCATCGCCACACAAAAGGGTCTCTCCTAGGAAACCTTTCTGCACTTCTGAAGCATAATGGCATTTCAAAGAAATGTGTTCTTTTTAAGATAATAACTGCAGTTAACTCCCCCACTAGCCTCGCTGAAGTATTTGACGGTTAATCCAGCTTACCATTGGCTTGAAATGATTTGACAACCGGWTAACTCTTTTGGGAAATGCCTTTCTTCAGCTTACTAGTTAAGCATTTCCCCTCCTTTACAATGTATTTTGTTCATGAAATTTCATTTCTATCGCCTTCTCTATTATGGTCCCCTGAAATGGCTGTTTATCTCCTGTTGTGTGCATTTGTATATATTAAAAACATGTGGAATCATTGTGCTATAAGGTTCCGTACCCCAAATTGTGAATGTCGAAGACCCAACCTCTAAATATTTCAGAATGTGACTGGGTTTGGAGACAGGGGTCCTTTATAAAGGAGAGAGTATGTCAGAATGGGGTGTGAATACTGGGACCTAATTCAGTATGTTGGCTAGCCCAACTCGAATAGGAGATTTAGACACACATAGAAACACACTCAGAGAAGAAAGACTACGTGGAACCAGGAGAAGGTTACCATCTGCAAGGCACAGACCTGGAGAAAAACGGAATCTGTTTATATGTTCAAGTGTTTTGAGGAGATAAAAGTTGGTTGTGGCGTTCTGAAAGGATAAAGGAAAAGATCTCTTTCCGTTCCATCGCTTCTAAGGGGTCAGCCTTGCATTCCTTGTGTGGGATCCTCCCACTCCAAGCGCCTGCATCTTTGGCTCTTGCAAACCTCAAGTGTTTGCCACATACTAGGAGTCCATCCTACTGCCCAAAGCAGCATGGCGGTGCGCATGAAGACCTCCGCTTACAGAACAAAGCTACAGTGAGTTAAGAGTGGGCTTAAACAACTGAGTATCCAGGCGGCAACGCCTGCCTCATTTCTAAACCCAGACTCCCCTATGTACGGCCAGCCAGCCCATCCCTTCGTCCTCCTGATCCACGCCCCTTACCTGCCTGTACTTTCTGTAATTATCAGCAGAGAGCAGTCATTTCATGAACACCGGAGGGGTAAAATAAACTATGGGCTAATCAACGACCTGCCACCAACCTGACATTTTTATTCGGCGAGATTAAATTATACTTAACAATAACCCTGCCTTCTAAAAGAAGGAACAAGACACCCAGGGCAGTTTAGAAGGCCCATGTGGAGAGCAGGAGCCTTTGTGTTCGGTTTCTAGCAAGGTTCCACGCTCAGCCACAGCCACACGATGTAAATTAAATATTTGCATAGCTCCTCCCCCTCTCCAGCCTCCCCCGCTTGTAAGTAACCTGGGCTCCAGAAAGCTCTTGGAGCTCCTCCCTCCTCAACTCCCTCCAGTCCCTCAGACTCAGCCTGGGCCTGTGCTCTTCTTAACCCATCATCTTAGAATTCTTTTCCCCCCAGGTAGCTATCTGACCCTTGTTCAGGTGACGGTTTTATCTCCACCCACCCTTGTATTAGTGAAGGTTTTCTATAGGAACAGAGATAATAGAGCAAATATTCAGTGGTTGTCAATTGATGGACAGTCCAAGAATCTAGTAGTTGTTCAGTCTTCGAGGCTGGATGGCTCCACTGGTCTTCAGTATATGCGAGGATCCTCCCACCCCCAAAGTAGGGTCTAATGCCAGCAAAGGAATGGACTTGGTAGAGAAAACAGGCAAAAGGCAAACGTTTCCTTCTTCCATGTTCTTATCTAGGCTGCTAGCAGAAAGTGTGGCCCAGATTAAAGGTGGGTCTTCCCACCTCGACCGATCTGGATTAAAGGTAAAATCTAGCTTCAAGGAATTTAATTAAGAAAACTTCCTCACAGGTGTGCCCAGCGGCTTGGGTTTTAGTTAAATTTCAGACATAATCAAGTTAACCACCAGCAGCCATCACAACCCCTTTTCAGACCTACCAATAATAATAAGAAAAACAATAATACTGACAGCAGGAACGGGGAAGAGAACATTGGCCTTCTGGTCATCATATTAACCCGGTTATCTGCGTTCAGCACTGGAAAGAGGAAACACTGTAGGAGCAGGGGCTGAAGACCCACCCCCTCCGTGTTCTGCCACGCAGAGCTGACGTGCTGAAAAACATTTAAAGAAGATTAATCATCTTTTTTGGTTGCTCCTTTTTAAAGCTAGTTCCATCCAGGATTTTGGCGAAGTTTTACTTGAAGGCTTTTGCATGGATCGGCGTAAGGGAGGAAAGGATTGAGGCAGACGAATGGCACTCGACTCTTTCTTCTCCTGGATATAGAGTAAAAATGGGATTCTTGGTTTTCCGGTTTCTCCCTGGAAACCGGCGTTTTCTATCCCAGAGTCATCCTTGCCTCAGCCCCAGAGTTTTCAGAGATCATCGGCAACAGTCCTAAGAGCCATGAGGGAGTGGGTGGGGTGGGGTTCTCTCAGTGACAATGTACTGGGGCTTCGGAGGCTGGGCCACACCCTCATGTGCTTACCTCTAAGGGACATGTGTTCTACTTCAGCGGAGGCATGTCTCACTGTATTTCAAGTTGTTTTTGTTTAAAAGAAACGTGTGTGTGTATGTGTGCATGCATGTTGTGTGTGCACACACGTGGGTACCTGTGTGTGAACACGCCTTTGAAGGTCAGAGGACACCCTCAGGTGTTTTCCTCAATGACGTCATCCACATTCTTGGAGGCGATCTCTCATCCGTCTACAGCTCATCAGTTAAAATAGACTAGCTGCCTATCAAGTTTTAAAAAGCCACTTGTCTCTGCTTCCCCAGCGCTGGAATTACAAGCGAACACCAACCACCATGATGGGAATTGTTCATGTACCACCATGATGGTAATTGTTCATGAACCACCATGATGGGAATTGTTCATGTGTTCTGGGTATCAACTCTGAGACCTCACACTTGAGGCTTCTATCGCAAGCCGCATGGGCCTCACTTCATGTCCTCTGAGCTTTCCGAAGACAAGGTCATTCACAATTATTACAAACGTAATCATGCTGAAAAGGACGGAGTACTGAAGCAAAAGGCTCCTGCAGGCCCCTACTCCCAGGGATGTCTTCCGTCAAATTTCTGCATTTCTCTATTACTTATCAATAAGTACATAGCTTTACATTGAAGGTATGACTTTTTATTTTACGTTTTTCCTTTCATTAAAAATAGATTCTTTTCTCATACAATACATCCTGATTATAGTTTCTCCTCTTACTTCTCCCAGTTCCTCCCCCTTTCCCTTCCCCTCCTGGTCCACTTCCTTCTAACTCTCAGAAAAGGACAGGCTTCTGAGAGATAACAACCAAACACGACAAAATAAAACATAATAAAGTGGAGCAAAGCTATCATATTGAAGTTGGATATGGCAACCCAACAGGGGGAAAAGAGTCAGGGACACACTTGTTCTCACAGGCAGGAGTGCCATAGAAACATAGCTATTAGCTACAACATATCTGCAGAGGACCTGGTGTAGGCCCTGTGCTGCTGCTTCAGTCTCTGCAAACTCATTGTTTAGTTGATTCAGAGGGCCTTGTTCTCCTGGTGTCCTCCATTCTCTCTGGCTCTTACAGTCTTTCTATCTCCTCTTCCATGGGATTCCCTGAGCTCTTAGGGGAGGGAGATCTCCAATTTACAGTCTCTCTCCGCATAATCTCTGGCTGTGGGTCTCTGCATGCATTCCCATGTGGTGCCAGAGGGCACCTCTCTGATGATGACGGGAGAAGGTACCAAAATATGAATATTGTAGAATATCATTAGGAATCATTTATTGATCTTATTTATATCAGTAGTGTTAGGCGTGACTCTACGTCTCTGGGCTATCTAATCTCTGATTCTTGGTTACCCAAGCAGTGTCAGGTGTAGGTTCCGTCTTGCGGGATGGGCCTTAGTTCAAATGAGACCTTGGCTGGCTATTCCCACAAGTTCTGAGCCGCCATTGCCCTAGTATATTTTTCAGGCCGGACAGACCGTAGGGCAAAGGTCTCGTGGCTGGTTGGTGTCCATATTTCTCCTTCGGTAGCCTGCATATTTCCTTTGAGCACCGAAGACACGAGAATGTAGGGGTGAAGGCTCCATGTAGGCACCAGCTGGACTTCTCCGTGTTCAATGAGTTGCGTGGATGTCGTCCTCAGCAACGACATCCCTCTGTCAGTTTGCGGAAAGCAACCTTTGGTCTTAGCAACAGCCTAGGTCATTCGGGGTTCTCCATGGGACCCCCTTGGCCAACAGCTAGATTGTATGCAGCCAAGTCCGTGTCACTGGAAGCTTCTCCTGATGACTAGAGACAGTCAGTTGAGACTCTGGATCCCCCATTATCAGGAGTTCTCATGAGGATCACCTTCATAGATTCCAGGAAGTTAACACTGTACTAGGTTTCCACATCACTACACAAATGCTTCCTCAATTCCAGACATTTCTCCTTCTGCCCCGTCTCCCCTGGCTTCCATCCCCATCCATCCCCAGTCCACCAGTAAAATCTGTTTTATTTTCTCCTCCAAGGGACATCCCTACATCTGCCCTAAATCCTTCCTTGTTACCTGACCTCTCTGAGTCTATGATTGTAGCTTGGTTACCATTTATCTGATGGCGAATCTCCACTTACAAGCGAGTCCGTGCCATATTTGTCCTTCGGGGTCTGAGCTACCTCACTCAGAATAATTTTTTCAAGTTCCATCCATTAGGCGTGATGGTTTTTAAGACACATACTCAGAACTGCAAAAATGTAGCATGTTAAGGATTCGTTTTATTTTTAAGTAATGTGTCTGTGTGTGTGGGTATGTACCTGTGAGTGGAAGTCAGAGCTATCTTTCTAGTTTCAAATATAACCTTAGTCTTAATCTCTATTTTGGGCATTAGTCTTGCCAGCAGCAGAAATGTAGCATTTGTCAAAGCAAAGGAGGCATCTCAGAGTTCTCAGTTAGCTGGGAACCCCCTGTCCTCTATTCTGCCTTGGATGTTGCTGCTACTGCAGTTGTCACAGACTCAGGGAAGCTGGCTCTGATGCATGGCCGAGAGCTGCACACACTGGCACCAACTACAGTGCCCCTGCCRCATCTATCTCTGAGCAGCTACTGCTTCTCACAGACCTCTGCATTGGCATTGACCACAGACCTGGTGATGGCTGCTCTTGAGAACCAACCTGACAGGATCTAGAATCACCCAGGAGGCAAGCCTTGGGTTATGTCTTCGAGGTTGGTTAGAGTTTGAGTTAGTCGAGGTAGGATGCCCTATTTTGGATGTGGGTGGCATCCTTCCAAGACTGGACCAAAAGAAGACAGTGAGCCAAACACCAGCTTTCATCTCTCTGCTTCTCAATTGCCCAACCGGACCAGCTTCCTCAATGGACCCCTTTCCTCATGTCTCCATGGTGATAGACTGTATCCTCAAACCACGAGCAGAAACGAACCCTTCCTTCCATAAATCAATTTCTTAGATATTTTGTCCTAGCAACGAGAAACATAATTACTATGGGCCTCCTGGCTTACATTGTAACTGTTGATGGAGGTGTTACTAACCCTGGTCCAGGGACTCGAACCAGCTGCTGCTTTTTACTTGAAACTGAAGGTTGTGCCCTCAGCTCCAGCCAGTGAACCCCATCCCCAGTCCAGTTTGTTTTCTTTCATTCTCTTTCTTTCAATCCCCACTATTGTCAGCAGAGAAAAACAAAACCAAACCAGCTATATTTACCTTGTCAACTTTTTTTTTGTGGTTGTTGTTGGGTTTTTGTTTGTTCTTTGAGACAGGGTTTCTCCTTGTGTAGCCCTGGAACTCCCATTGTAAGCCAGGCTGGCCTTGGACTCAGAGTCCCGCCTGACTCTGCTTCTTGAATGCTGGGATTAAAGGCATGAGCCACCATCTCCAGGCTCTGGTCCAGGTTTCTTGCCCTTCCTCTAAACCACTGTGTGTGCTGGCAAATGGAGCTCTGTGGAACACAGGGAACTGAGGCTTACGCCAAAGCAGAGACCATATTGCTCCCAACAGCTCCCTTTCTAGGCTTTCTTTCTTTTCCATCAAAAACTTTTATCTTGCCCCACATAGGAAAGCATGCTCTCCGGTCAACGGCCATTCCTTTCAAAGCTGTTGTTTAAGGTATCGTCTCTGCCAGAAGCTTCAGAAGTCGATTTTGAAACTAAAAGGTTGAGGATGTTTTGTGTGTGTGTGTGTGTGTNAGACAGACAGACAGACAGACAGATTGACTGACTGACTGAAGTGCTCCGAGAATACTTGAAGATGGGAACTGTGCAGAAAATGCAGAGTAGAAGTGGCATGCCTGGAGGACAAGGGGCGCCTCCTAGTCAGGCAGTCAGAGGAGGCCTCCACCGGAAGATGACCTTTGGGCAAAGATTTGGCAGTGGGGAGGACATGAGTCAGAAGATTTTCTGAGCAAAACATTCCAGGCAAAGTAATCACCCCGTGAAGGTCTAAAGGGCATGTGCCTCACACATGTGAGAACAGCTAAGAGGACAGCAGCCTAAGCATCTGTGTGTGTGTGTGTGTGTGTGTATGTGTGTGTGTGTGTGTAGGAGATTGTGTGCACATGTGTGTGTGTTTGGTGTGTTTGTGGTGGTGAGTAGTGGTGTGTGTGTGTGTGTGTGTGTGTGTGTGTAGGAGATTGTGTGCACATGTGTGTGTGTTTGGTGTGTTTGTGGTGGTGAGTAGTGGTGTGTGTGTATGTGTGTGTGTGTGTGGTGTGCATGTGGTATGTATGTGATGGTAATAGTGGTGTATGTGTGGTAGTGGGTTGTATGTGTTTGTTGATAGTGGTGTGTGTGTGGTGTGTGTATATAGTATGTATGTATGTGGTGGTGATAGTATGTGTATGTGGTATGTATGCATGGTAGTAGTGTGTGTGTGGTAATGGTTTGTGAGTGTATGTGGTGTGTGTGGTAGTGGTCTGTGTGTGGTGTGTATGTATATGTAGTATGTATGGATGTAGTAGTGATAGTGGTGTGTGTGTATGTGGTGTGTATGCGTGGTAGTGGTGTGTGTGTAGAGGGGAGAAGACAGGACAAAATGGTAAGGAGTGGGGGGGACTGACCATCCAGGACCTTACAGGCCTGTTCTCAGGTGTGGCCCCGTCTCACCTCTTCTTGCTTATGTTTTATTCATAGTCACAGTGACCGGATCCAAATAGCATGAATGCAAATAGCTTGATCGCACATGTCTACAAGAACAAAGGATGCTAAGCTGGAGGATCACTAATTCGAGTYCAGCCTGGGCTACAGAGCAAGATCCTGTCTTAAGAAAAGAACAACATAACCAAACCTCAGTGTGYGCACACCAGAATCCAGCACTGGGGAGGAAGAAGCAGAAAGATCCAGAGTTCCAGGGCAACCTCAGCTACGTAATGAGTTCCAGGCCAGGCCGGGCAGCATGAAATCTTGTCCCCTGCCCCCCAAAAAACGTTCACTTAAGCAAGTTATATAGASTTAATCAAAATGTCACTATTTCTAGTACATAATGGGCTAAATATTTACAGACAAATAATACAGTTATAGTGCAATATAATATGTATATTGTTGCANATGTGTGTGTGTGTGTGTGTGTGTGTGTGTGTGTGTGTGTGTGTGTGTGTGTTCTGTTCCATTGTGACACCCTCCTCTAAGGCCTGGGATGCCCGGGTTAGGGCCACCCGTAGTTGAAGGGCTGTTAAAAGAAAGAGGGCCATTCGCAGCGGGAGAGCTGGTAGAGAGGAGGTGCCCACTTAGGAAAGACTCCAAGGAACTTCGCCAGTGTAGTAGAACAGCTTAAAAATTAAAGAGATGGCTAGAAATACAGCTAAGTGAYAGGATGTTTGCTTAGTATTCAAGAAACTCCATCACTTGTAATCCCAGCACGCAGGCAGTGCATATCGGTGGATCAGGAGTTTATCCTCAGCCACATAGTGAGTTCAAAGTCAACCTGGACTAGAGACTGTCTTCGAAGGAAACAAAACAAGGACACGTGTGTCACTGGGTCTTACGTCTCTATATTGGTAGAGCTATTCTTTCTCTCTTTTTTAATTTTAAAAAATTTAATTTTTATTTTTTATTGAAAAAGGAAGTAAAAACATTTTATGATAAAATTGAAGATTTACATGGAAAATATTTCTGACAAAAATTGAAGAAATATAATGAAAAACATGTTAAAATTGACAATTTTCATGGAAAATTAAAGAGTAAAATGGTAAACATAAAATATTGCTGAATTAATTGAAAAAGTAGAAACATTTTCTGATAGAATTGAAGATCTTCCATGTAGATCTTCAATTCTATCAGAAAAGGTTTATCATTTCGCTTTCAATCTACTTAGAAATATTTTTATGCCTACTATTTTATCTGTGTGATTTTCCATGATACTCTTCAATTTTAACATGTTATTCTAATTTTTATTTTATGTGTATAAGTGTTTCGCTTACCTGGATGTATGTATACCATGTGTGTCCCTGGGACCTCCGAAGTCCCAGGGGCATTGGATCCCTGGGACTGTCATTACCAACGGTGTGGAAGAGCTGAGCCATCTTTCCAGCCCCCTTCCTCTTTCTTTTCCCCCAGCTATAATCCTCTGTTTCTACTGCTCAAAGAAACAACATGGTTGTCTTTTCCGAATGAGTACATCTGTCTCTTTATCAGTCCACAGTTGCATAAATGCTAGAGTCCCCAAATATAGCTTTAGTTCATTTACTGTAATGGGCATTCGGGCAGGGTCTGGTTTCTGCTTTTGAGACAAGTACCCACAGGCATTTTTTTTTTTTTTTTTTTTTTTGGTAGAGATAATCTCGCGCTCTGTGTGGAAGGATCACCTTTCAATCAAAAGCTGATGGCCTATTAGCAAAAGGCAGGAAGTAGAAAGTCGGAGTTTTGTGAGAGAGATTGGAACTCTGGGAGATCTTCAGAGGTGGGAGATTTGCCTCAGACACTGAGGAAGCTGGGCACATGGAACTGAGGAGAGGAAGCTGGCCTTGCGGTAGACAGAATAGTTTAAACTGGTTATAAAAGTTACAAGCTAGTCAGGGAATGAGCCAAAGCTTATGGCCTAAGCTTTTATTCATAAATAAATACGTTTCCGAGTAGTTATTCAGAAACTGGGGCATGGGTGGAAAAGCCCACAGTTACACTTTTTTCTACTAAACATTTGCGTTACTTGATTTATAAAGGGTCTTATACATGAAGGAAAATAGATCTTTAGCTATTTTTTACTAATTTGCCATATATTATTAAACTTTGTTTTTTTTAGTATAAAAATCTAAATATCGGTGGGATAAGTCTATGAAATACATTCCTTTTGCCTTTTTGTTACACAATGAAGAACTACTTCCTTTTAATATAGGTCAATATTTGTATCTTATTGTAAACATTTTGGGGTTTTGTTGGTTGGTTGGTTGGTTGGTTCATTCATTCGWTCGTTCATTTTGTTGGAAACAGGATCTCACTGTGTGTTCCTGGCTGGCCTTAAACCCACAGAGATCTGCCTGTCTCAGCTTCCCAAGTATTGGTATTAATGGCATATGTTACTACAGCAGACACATTTTGGGTTTTCTATTTTAATTGCTAGAATTTGTTCATGTGTAAGGTTGAGACATTTTATCTTTTCTGTATGTTTTAGTGCCTGATACTGAATACTATGTCTCGTCCCTGCTATTCTTTTTTTAGGTAATAATRTAACATTTCACCATAAAGTCTATGAGAACCTGAGTTATGTTTTTGATTTTAATTAATGTGCCTAAAAGATCCATACACCAAAAAAGTCTCTAACCTGTAAGCCCCTTGCCCAAAGGCAGATACTTCCTGAGATCCTGGAGGCTGTTGTTCATATAAGATAGCAAGTAACAGGTCTTCACTACTCTAAATAAGTTTGGTGTATCCAACTGCACATGGTGTGCTTGATCATAGGTAGGTGGGACATATGTAAGCAGAAAATACATCAGGAGACGTGCTTGACCCTGATTAGACGAAGRCTGGAAGTATGGCTTTGTCTTTATAAGTATGAGCTGTAGCTTGTGGTCATTTTCTGGGAATCCCTGGAAAGGACCTGACCAGAGTCCATCCTCCTGGGCAGTATTCTATTAAAGCTTGCTTCAAATTTGGCTCAAAACTGTGGTAGTGGTCTTATTCTTGCCCAGTGGGATTAACGAGGTCCAGCATTGTTGATATGAAGATTGCCCAGAGACTTCTATTTCTTTTCCTTTATTTTCATTGCCTTTTCTTCTATGAAGTAGACAAGAGTGTGCTGTTCTTTAGGTGGGTAAAGTGGAATAGGGAGGAGCAGATATAAAAGTTGCTCTTCCCTCCTCCCAAAGGATGGGAGATCCTGGGAATAAGAGGAGGCATACTCCTCAGGAGGTTGGGTTCCCCAYAGTCCTCAAAACTAGCAGTAATTCCCAAGACCAACTTAAAGTTCTTTGGCAAAATGTACAAACCCACAAAGTAACACAATCTAATAAATGCTGCATGAAGGACCTGCAGGATGGCTCGTCAGTAAA
>BDUI01003922.1:47805-67432 GCA_002335545.1 Apodemus speciosus
ATAGGGACTTGCTAATGTCAGTGAACTCCAGGGACACTAGTTCATTGAATCACTGCTTTCATTGTAAAATTAACTCCTTGCCCAGAACAATTCTGTGCTGACTAGCTTTATGTCAACTTGGCACCAGCTAAAGTTATCTGAGAGGAGGGAACCTCAATGGAGAAAATGCCTCCACAAGATCAGGCTGTGGGCACGCCGATAGGACATTTTCTTAATTAGATTGATGGAGGAGAGCGCAGCTCATTGTAGGTGGGGCCATCCCTGGGCTGGTGACCCGGGGTTCTACAAGAAAGCAGGCTGAGCAAGCCGTAAGGAGCAAGCCAGTAAGCATCATTCTTCCATGGCCTCTGCATCAGCTCCTGCCTCCAGGTTCCTGTCCTGTTTGAATTCCTGTCCCGACGTCCTTCCATGACGAACTACGATGTGGAAGTGTAAGCCAAATAACTTGCTTCCCAACTTACTTTGCTTATGGTATTGCATCAATAGAAACCCTAAGTAACAAATTCCAATTGGAAAAAAAATTCATTTAACATATCCAATTATTAAATCTATTAGGAYGTGTGATGGTACACGATAGCAAGTAGGACTCTAAATGTTCATTTATATGAGAAATGCTTGATATTCCTAAGCACCAAGGAAGTGCAAACCAACCAGTGATACATACAGTGAGACGCACAGTGTGCTCACACCTGTGAGTACTGATTTCCCAAACAGAGCAGAGAGATCAAGCACTGGTGACAGTATGGCTGTTGGGGTYTTGGAATGCCACCAACATGCCTCYCAGGGGARGCTGTGTTTCTTCTTAGCCCCTGGGGTGCTGAGCCACACTGCTCAGGGAAGGTGAAGCACAGTCTAGGATAGGGGTTCTAGCCAGTGTTTCTCCGGCTGAGAACAGCCCTTCCTGACACCAAAGGTCCATGTGTTAAAGTCTTGCTCCTTAGAGTGGCAGTATTGAAGCCAGGCATGGTGGTGTACACCTTCAATGCCAGGACTCGGGAGGCAGAGGTAGGTGAATCTCTGCGTTTGAGGCCAGCCTGGTCTACAGAATGAGTTTCAGGACAACAAGACTACACAGAGAAACCCTGTCTTGGAAAACCAAACACCAAAAGAAGGTAGTGTTGGAACATTAGGGAACCTTCACGGCTGCGGGGCCTACTGGGCGCATATGTCATTGCAGGTGTTACTTTGAAGGGTGTGGGGGCATCRAACCCCAGTCTCTTCCTTTCTCTTTTGCATTCCAGCCATGAGGTGAGCAGACTTGCTCTATTCCACTGTGGTGCCTCAGGCCTAAAGCAATAGAGCCTTTTGGTGATGAGCTAGAATCTTCCAAACAGTGAGCCAAAATAAACATTTTCTCTTTCYGAGTTAATTATCTTGGGTATTTTTATTTTACATTAACAGAAAGYTGACGAACAAGAACTTCTCTCGGATGTCAGTGTGTATGAGAATTGTGGCTTCTTAATTGTTAGCTGTAGCTTTGTTGCCCCAGGCCAYGCTTCTTTCTATAAATACTTCTTACTGCTCTCCTATCATTGACAACATCACAAGCAGATTCAGGGCTCAGACAGGAGCCAGGGTGGTGTTCCTCTGTGGGAAGGCCTGCAGGCCACCAGCAGCCTCTCTGGGTGCTTGACGACATGTGCCAGGTTGATTGCAGTCACAGCTTTCTGCTCCCTATAATTTTGTGGGAAGGTAGTCAGAGAAGGAAGCAGAAAGACCAGGCACAGTTGTCCCTGTGGCTTGACAGCAGGACTCCTGGGAAGCCCCAGGGATGTTGCATAAACCTAGATTGTAGCTAAGGATCAAAGGGTCCTGGTGTTAGAAATAAATTCAGGATTGCAAATAAAGAGATCACCATTCTACCTGAAGAGCCTGGACAAAGGAAACTTTACTCTTGATCAGGAGGGTATGCTGTGGAAGAATGAACACACAGAGACAGGAAGTACATTTGGTTTTTATTCTGAGTCAGGTGATAACTATGGCCTTTTCCCATTGGCTGGTATCCGACGACTTCACAGGCTAGTCTGAAAAGAATTGGTGCACTGGGAGTGAAGGAAGGGGAAAGGAATCCCGGGTCCAGGCAGGCAAATTCCTGGAAGATAGCAGTGGGCTTCTATGTAAACAAGTGTTCTACTGTGTGGGGAGGTAGGGAGAGTAAAACAGTTTCCAAGCTAGGGAGGAAATACAAAAAGATTTGAATTCCTTGTCCTAATCACATATTTTACAGTTATTTGATAGAAAAGACTCACATTTGGTGTTTCTTACACTGGGATGCTGAAATTGGGCAGGGAGCAGGTCTGGTTAAGGTCCCATCTCCTTTAGCAGGGGCAAGAATAAATCATCGAATTCCAAGCATCACCAGTGCTGGGCACACACTCACACACTCACACACACTCCTACTCACATTCACACACACATATACAAACACTATACACACATATACACATTCACACACACACACACACACACACACACACACACACACACACACACACACTGTGCCTGAAGGGCTTTGGTTGGTCAACTTGACTCCAAAACTTTTGGCATCAGGTGGTGTCCAACAGAGCGACAAAGGCGATTACAGACAGACAGCAGCTGATGTCCAAGAAACAGTCTTAGATTTAGTTGATTCCAGAAACTGAAGGAGGAAAGGTCATGACTTGAGGTCATAGAGGTCAGAACAGGGCTACAGGAGATAACCAAAGATCAGTGTCCCCATGGGACTGGGAAGGTAAGGGTGTTTCCTGTAAGTTCAGGATTAAGAAGATGTGAGTAGAAGAGTTCAGAGAATGGATTGAATAGAATCCCTGCTGATAGGAACCTTGTCTAAAAGGATGAGAAGTGCTTTTAAACACTGTACCCAGAAAGGCAATAGCAAGGTCACTGGGACCCCCGAGAGACTTGAACTCCCCTGCTATGATCTGAATGTCTGTGTCCCATCCCAACCCATATGTTGACTGGTAATCTTCAGTGTGAAGGTATGAAGAGACAGAGCTCTTAGGAAACGCAGCTGTCCTAAAGAAATTAGCTTCCTTACATGGAGGCCCAATGATGCTCTAAAATCCTTTTGATCTGAAAGGCACAGTGAGAAACATTGTCTGCAGAAGCAGGCTATCCCCTGCTAACTGCCAAACTACCTTGATCTTGAACTTTTCAGCCTCTGGACCAACAAGAAATCAATTCCTAGGGTCCTATAAATCCCCGGTCTGTGCTATTTTGTTGTAACGGGTTGCATTAACGGAGACAGGTAATGTGTCATGGGTCCTGGAGACCACACTAGGAATACATGTTCAGGTGTGCAGGATGGCGCTCTCCTAACGGAATGTGGGTGGGCACATGTCTTCATGTCCCCCATCCCCATTAGCATTGGAGAATGGTAGGGATGGACAAATACCCACCTGGGCACTTGATATATTTTTTAAAGTCCAATCAGAATGGCCTAGCCCAAACTGTCCTCAAATTCATGGAGATCCTTCTTGTTCAACCTCCTAATTGCTAACTTTACAGGCATCCACTGTGGGAGGCAGATAAACAATAGGGAAAGCTGGAATGTTAGCACATTGGGTTGGTTGTTCCTTCAAGAGAAGGAATGAGTAACCTATTATCTGTCCACAAGACTGGGAGCAGCTGAGCATTCTAGCATGATGACCTTTACACTATCTGTGTGGTGAGACACCACATTGGACCCTTCCCCAGACCCCTATCATAAAGCTTCTTTTTCTCAGTCAATCTATACATCTATGGAAGTTGTCACATCTACTTTACAGAGAGTTTCAATGTAGTTACATCTGGTATGCTGGATATGTCTTATGTCAACTTGATGCAAACTAAAGTCGTTTAAGGGGTTGAAGGGCCGTGGGCAAGCCTGTAGGCTACAGGCTACAGTGTAGGGCGTTTTCTTAATTGGTGATTGATGGTGGGAGGGCCCAGCCCACTGTGGCTGAGGCTATCCCTGGACTGATGGTCCTAGGTTTTATAAGAAAGCAGGCTGAGCAAGCCATGGGAGCAAGTCAGTAAGCAGCAGCCCTTCATGGCCTCTGCAGCAGTGCCTACTTCCAGGTTCCTGCCCTGACTTCCTTTGATGATGAACAGTGAAAGTGTAAGCCAAATAAACCCTTTCCTTCCCAACTTGCTTTTGGTCATGGTGTTTCATCGTAGTAACAGAAACCCTAACTAAGACACCAGAAAAAAAGTCACCAAATTGTGTCATGCTTAAATATGACTCAAATAAACTCCTTGAAATCCAACTCCCCCAAGTTTGAGCCAACATTAGCTACTTAGTCATGTTGAACCCAACTGTCTTCTTGCCACTGTGGATTCTTACTCTGCAGGCTGTGGTGGTCATAGAGACCYGCCCTTCTCCAACACACCACTGTTCCCAAGCCTACGATGTGGATTTAAGCTCTTTTGACTTCCTCTGGTGTCTTTCTCTCTCTCATTCCTGGGTATTATACTGATAGACCTGAGACAGGCAGCCTCAACCACACAGTGAATGGTCATGAGGAGCGGCAGAGATGTTGAAGGTAGGTTGCCTGGATGAAACCACAGCATCCTGGGACTGTGGCCTTTCCGGCTGCATTCTTCTAATCAGTGAAATATGGAAATACTTCTACCTGGCTCCATAGTTGTTTTGTGATTTAAATGAAGACAATACATATACACAAATCCGTGTGTGTGTGTGTGTGTGTGTGTGTGTGTGTGTGTGTKTGTATATATGTATGTATGTAATCACTTTGAGCAGTAGTTGAGACAATGGTACAAAAACATTTGTTTAACAGTAACTTACTGAGCATCACTGAGAATTAGGCAGTGAACAAAAGCATTATTGATTGGATGCTCACACTCTGCACTAGAAGTAGCGGTTACTCTAATGAATAAGCAAGAAGACAATATAGCATTAGATAGTGCAGAGAGCGTAGAAAGAGGGTGAGAGGTGGAGAATGACCGATTTAGTTTCGGTGGTAGAGACAACCTCTGAGCAAGATGATGCTAAAGGGAAAGGAGCGACACTGTGAAGCTGGGGAAGGAGCCTCATCGCCAAAGGGAGCACCTTGTACCACATCCAGGCCAGGGAGATGCTTGGGATACTTACAGAGCCTAAAGGGCATTGCGATTGGAGAGCAGGACAAAGAGAGCGTATGTGATAAGGTCAGAGTACATGGAGACAGAGCATCGCAAGCCTGGAGAGTTTTATCATGGAAGGATTTCAGATAACCTCACAAACGTATTAAGTGGTAAATGCTAATCAGACAACTGATAGTGACCCAAATTATGCCTTTGAAACTTTGCTCTAAGTGCTGGTTTGAATGAAAAAGGTCCCCACAGTCTCATCAGGAGGAGCACTATTAGGAACTGGCCTTGTTGGAGGAAGTGTGTTGCTGGGGATGGGCTTCGAGGTTTCAGAAACTCAAGCCAGACCCAGTAGCGCACACCCTCTCACCCTGGTGCCTGCAGTTTCCGACGTAGAACGTGCAGCATCATGTCTCCCTATGGGCCACCATGCGCCCCGCCATGATGATAATGGATAATCTCTGAACCTGTAAGCCATCCCCAATTACATGTTTCCCTTTATAAGAGCTGCTGTGGTCTAGGCTCACAGGTGAGGACTGCTAGCAAGCAGAGCTCCTGGAGAGCAGAAGTGGGTTCCTGGACCTGGGTTCCCACCTAAGGGCTGGTCTGGGGGCCTCTTAAAGGACTTATGGCAGAAACTAATGAGGCATGGGAGATAAGCTGGCCAGTTGGTTCACCAGTGCTGTATCCATCTGCCTCTCAATTTCAGCCACATCCTTACATATGGATAGGTCCTAGGCAGTGGTGCTCATCACTACCTATAAACGAGAATAGAGACAACAAGACCTCAGAGCATGAACCACAGCCCCTTTCTGCCACTTTTGGCTTCCGACCAAGACAAAACCAATGACATTTCCTGCTAAATTGCCAGACCCGGTTTCTCTCTCTTGTTCCCATCAAATACATGAGGATGCAGGGTGAAAGAAGAGAGGATCCTAAGCACAGGTCACGTTAGCACTAACTTGGAGGACAACTGTAGACAAATGGGAAAACCCAGAAGAATAGACAGAGAAGAGAGCACGCCCTGAACTTGAACACTGTCTTGCATCGATATTCAAAGGTTGAGCCCATGAGGAAGAAAGAAGAGATGGCTACAATCTCACTGTTCTTTGTAAACAGAGAAATCAAGAGAAGAAAGTACGTCAAAGGAGAAGGGAGTGGTCACCAGGCAACCATGTCGGCTAGTGTGGAAAGGTTAAGTCAGTTGAGTACTGGGTTTGACAACCAGTCAGGTGCTCGTGACCTTCCGGAACCCAGCTGTTATAGCTGGGAAAAGATACAGACTTGGTGATGAATGAGGAGCAGAGAGAGTTGGGGAAAGGCCTTGGAGAAGGTGACTGTGGTCTCTGGGCTGCTCTCTCAAGATTGGAATAGTAAAGGGAAGGGTCAAATTAAAACCTTTCTGCTTCCAAGACAGAGAGCAAGGGTAGTCATGCTTAGCTCAGCCCAGCTCAGCCAGAGACTGCATCAACGCAGCCCACCCTACCCCTACCCCAGCCAGACAATCCAAAGACTCACTGCACTGCTTCTTTATGCACTCCCCATCTTAGGAGAACCATGAAGAGGGTGGCCTGTGGTAGGCACGGTGGACTTCTATTGCAATGTATGTGTTTTTCTATACATCTAGAAACCCAGCCCAGCACTATTTTAATACTGACAAGAAATAATCAATATATTCATTTTGTAAATCATTTTTGTATGGGTATTTAATGTTAATGACCCTTTCCCTTTACCACAAGCTTTTGGAGAGCTCCAATCTTGTTAATGAGATGCTTAAACAAATTTAACGACATGACTAATCCTGCGGTCTAGTCACTACTTCCAACAAGAAATTTCTCTTTAGGAAAATTCATTTGGTATGCACATTCATTTTGATGTCTAGTTATAGATAATGTAATTTATGGGCTGTGAGGCAAGAATATCCTAGCCTAACAATGAGCTAGTTGAGTCTGCAATTGTTTAGTCCCTTTCCTTCCCTTAGGCAAAGCGGTTCCTTAGAAAACTAAAGAACAAAAATATTGTGTTTGAATTCAGTTCCCAGCCTCATCCCCCAAACTGTCCTGAAACGGTGAAGCCTGCCCTGGCCTGTCTTCTGCACTCCGCCCTGGAGAAGCTGTTATTTCTAGACCTTTTCAGAGGCTAAACTGGTTAGTCAGAGCCATCCAAGTTCATTCAAAATGCCTCCCCTCTTTAACATCGCTTTCTTGGTTCCCACCCCATTCCAAGAGGACAGAAGGATGGGGTGGGGAGGGGAAGAGAAAAAAGAAAAGTAGATCATTTTAAAACTGTGTCTACACATACACCTTAGTTTTGAAAACATGGTATCGAGGTATTAAAGATGGAAAAGAGTAAGTTGTCATAAACTTCACTTGGCTGCTGGAACTTATGAAGATCAAATGATAAGTCCACTGCTCACTGTTGTCATAGCATTAAAGATGGGAACGGTCTTCACTGCTATATGAAGTCCCCCTCCCCCAAACACTCTCTGTTCATTGMTTAAGGGTCAGCTCTTCCTCACTCTTAGGGTCATAGTGGCAGTGTTGGTGACAATGTGCTAAACAGAAGGACTCTGGTTGGAGAAACAGAAGCCTAAGGGTGGGTTTCTGTTAACCAGGAGCCTCTTTATCCATCCCCTAAAGGGCAACTATCTCTGGAAAAGGCTTCTAGTTGTCAGCCTCTGTCAGCTCAAATCCCACATGCTACTGCCCGTCATGCAAAAATCTGCTTGTGCTTCTGCCATTTTTGCTTCTCTGTCCCCTCCCCCCACAAGCCCTGAGAGGATAGTCTTAGCAGTTTGATCCCCAATCAACCTTTCTTGCTACCCACAGAGTGGTCCGATTTGGTGGCCTCATTGTGCCCTTGCTCACACTCACCCCTTCATGCTGTGGCTAATAACCACACCACATTTTATATGTGCATATATAAAATTACATATTGTATGTGTAAGATATGTAATATAAATTATACATAAACAATCTGCAAGCTGGGCGGTGGTGGCGCATGTCTTTAATCCTAGCACTTGGGGAGGGGGGCAGAGGCAAATGAATCTCTTAGCTCGAGGCTAACCTGACCTATAGAGTGAATTCCAGGATGGCCAGGGCTACACAGAGAAACACTATCTTAAGACACACACACACACACACACACACACACACATATATATRTATATATATATATATATTTCAGATATCACTTGAAATATATATATATACATATATATATATATCCAACCTCTTGGTATTTATAAATAATTAGGGATTTTTGCCCAAGAGGCAAAACCGTCAGGTTTCTCCATGTCCTGTTACCCATTGTACCGCAGAACTGTAGAGCTGCCAAGGCTGATAGGAAAGGAGGCTGAACCAGGAGGATTGCATGTTCAAGGCCAACCTATGTGCTTAATGAGACCTTGTCCTAAAACATTACCACTAGTTGCCATCCTCCTCCCTCTCCCTCCTCCTCCTCCTCCTCCTCCTCTTCTCCTCCCCATCGCTACCTTTCTTCTTTTGGAGATAAGGTTTCACCGTGTAGCCGTAACTGGCCTAGAACTCACTATGTAGAGCAATCTGGCCTCTGGACTCACAGAGATCCACCTGCCTCTGCCTCCTGAGTGTTGGGATTAAAGGTATATGATACTACCCAGATCCTTGAACACAGTTTTTAACATTATACAAAGAATGGGGTTGGAGAGTTGGCTCAGAGGATAAGAGCACTGACTGCTCTTCCAGAGGACTCAGGTCCAAGTTCCAGCCTCCACATGGTGGCTCCCAACCACATGTCACTGTAGTTCCCAGAGATCCAAGGGCACCAGGCTCACGTGTGATACGCAGACATACTCGTAGGCAAAACAGCCATTAACATTATTAAAAAGATTAGAAAAAGAAAACATTACAGGAATGATCACATTAGCTTCAATGTCACCATTTGTCATATTCTCTAGATTTCTTATCCTACAACGTGGGACATGTTATGACAACTGTTGAACATGACCCCTGAACAAGGCAAAGTTAGTGATCCCCACAAAGTGCGTGCTCAGTAACTTCTTACTGGTGAAGACATTATACTTGAGGATATCAAGGCATTTACTTGATGTCACAAAAAAAGCAGAGACCCAATGAAATGGTTTTGGCAGACCGTGTCAGTGGCATTACACTGTCTTCTGTGGCTTGCTGTAGAGTGCACTCTCCACCAGGAAGAAAGTCCTTGACCCTAGGGATCCCAGCCTGCTGCCGGGTCCACCAGGTACACTTTCTACCAGTGTCCCTGTGGTGGAGGCTGCATGGGTGAGGCAGGACAGGGCAGAGGACATGCTAGGCAGCTTAGCTCTGGACTCCAGTACAGCCGGACCCCACTTACGGCAGAGGTGAGAAGGAATGCCAGTTGGGTCAGGTCATGTCCCTGCCCATCCATGATGGCTTCCCAGGTTCCCATCCAGGTTAAACAAGGCAGAGTGGAGAAGGAGAGACAGGAATACAGGAAGGGGACCTGCCAGGCCCCTGCCCCTGGGGGAAGGGCACAGGAAGCATCCAAAGGGCAGCTTGAAGGAGGGTCCCGGGAAGGGGGTGTCCTGTGCAGGAGGCTGGGAAAAGGGAGAAACAGGCTGGCCTCGGCCTGCTTAAGACCTTTGTACTGAAGGCAGCTGCTGTTTCCTGGAGCAACAGCAGAGAAAACACTCGTTAGACCTGGATTCCAGTCTCCGTCCTGACAACAGTTGACATTTACAGCACTGGGCACTGTGTGCGTCTCTTCCTTGTCTTTCTATTCTTGGCTCTGAAGAAACAGTTCCCGACCTGTGCAGATCACGTTCCCCGTCCTCCAGTCCTCTTGGGAGTTGCCTTCTTCTTCTTTTTTCCCCCTCTCGGCTGACTTCTTACTTTCTTAAACAACACTTGCTTCCCTATGGTACTAAAGGGTAGCCCCTGCAGTAGCTCTACCATTCCTGGCCTTCTGAGGTCCTCTGCTCTCCATCTGTGCTATGCCCTCTCCCACTGTGAGCTTCTCTCTTCCCTCTAGACTCTCCTCTCACCCCCTATTTTGAGGAAGGGTCTCGCTGTCTAACTATGTAGCTCAGGCTGATCTCGAACTCATGGCCTTCTTGCCTTAGCCTTCCCAGTGTGTACTATACCAGACTTCTTTCATGACTCTTTTCTCTTTCATGGAATCTCTACATGCTGAAAAATTCCACAAACCAGCACCGTGTCTTAAGTGCTGTGACCTGGGGATTACTGTGTAGCCCCCAAACTTTAATATCCTCTTCTTCAACAGGGGACAATGACGATAACTTCTTCACGTGGTTCTTGTGATGATTCCAAAACGTTATTCTTCTAAAATAGAGTTTTATGTGGAACTTGCCAATCTATTGGCTTCCTCATTCCAATTTCAAAGAACTTATCACAAAGAACACTGTTCCCAGATGATCTGTGTGACAAAAAGTTAACCATTTTGCTGGTTTTATGACAACTTGACACAAGCTAAAATCAGCTGAAAGGAGGAAAAAGAAAACCTCAATTAAGAAATTGCCTCTAATTCGAGGCCAGCCTGGTCTACAGAGTGAGTTCCAGGACAGCCAGGGCTACACAGAGAAACCCTGTCTTAAAAAAAAAAAAAACCAAAATAAATAAATAAAGAAAGAGAGAGAGAAAGAAAGCAAGAAAAAAGAAAAAAAGAAGAAATTGCCTCCAAGCTGGGTGTGGTGGCACAAGCCTTTAATCCCAGAGCCTGGGAAGCAGAGGCAGGTGGATCTCGCAATCTGAGGCCAGCCTAGTTTATAAAGCAAGTCCAGGACAGTGAGAGCTACATAGAGAGAGAGACCCTATCTCAAAAAACCACACACACACACACACACACACACACACACACGCACACGCACACGCACACGCACACGCACACGCACAGAGACACAGATACAGACACAGACATACACACACATGCACAGACACAGATACAGACACAGACATACACACACATGCACACACACACGTATACACACATACACACATACACACATATACACACACACACGTATACACACACACACACACACACACAAACGCGGAAAGAAAAATAAAGAAAGAGAAGAAAAGAAAGGAAAAAAGAAACAGCCTCCATAAGATCTGGCTGAAGGAGAGCCTGTTCTTAAACAGTAATTGATGGAGGGATAAGGGAGGGCATTGCCGCTGGAGGCCCTGGGTTCTCTAAGAAAGCAGGCCAAATCAGCCCCAGGGAGAGGCCAGTAAGCAGCGCCCTCCATGGCCCTGCATCCACTCCTGCTTCTGCCCGCTTGAGCTCCTGTCCTGTCTCCTTCAGCGATGGACTCCCTTCCCTCCCCACTTGCACTTTGCTCAAGGCTCTTCATTGCAGCAATAGAAACGCCAACAAAGATACAATCCCTGTCCCTCTGGAGCCTCCAGCCTTGAAAAGGCTCCTAACCTGGCCCAGGGGAGTTTTTAGCACATTATTCATTCTCTCCTGATTCTCCAACAGGTGTTCTCAAGGCAGGACAGAAAGACCAGGGATATTAAAGGGACCTGAGACAGAAAGGAAGCCCTTCAGTCTTGGAATCCGGTTTGTTTCCTTTGATAGCTGAGAACAAACTGCTGGCAAATGACTGTAATTCATTTTCTGAGAAAAATCTCACAAACGAGATTATGAGCCGCGTCTAGAGCTGAACACCCGAAACACCTGCCTCGGGCTGGGGAGCTCGCTTAGTCCCCAGAGGTCTGCTCTCCCAAGAATAAGGGAGCTGGATACCCAGAATCTGCATTAAAAGGGCTGGGTGCAGTGGGGCCGGGGACCCTAAGGCAGGTCCGCCAGTCCTAGGGACTTAGGAAGGGGCCCCAGTCCCTGGGGCTTGCCGGCCAGCCAGCCCGGCCTCTCTGCAAGTCCAAGCCACTGAGAGATTCTGTCTCAAAAAGATTTAGGAATATGGTGCCTGAGGCTGTCCTCCAGTCTCAGCACAAATTTGAACACTTGTACACATGCGTCTGCACATAGTTACACACGCACACCAAACAGGCTTCGACACTGTAACCTAAGTAGATTATGAATCCCTTTGACCCTTTCTGACCTATGTATCTTTTATCTGCCATTAAACACAATGTACCTCACACCTCAGTTTATAGTCTCATTTACTAAAGAAAAGTTCTTTAAGTCAGATGTGATGGAACATGACCGATATCCCAGGACTCAGGAAAGGCAGGAAAATTACAAGTCCAGGGCCAGCCTGAGCTACATGACACCATCTAAACAAAACAAAACAAAAACAAAAACAAAAACAAAAGAAAACAAAAGTTTGTTTTATGAACATCTGTTCAGTTGGTAGAGTACTCGCCTGGCATGAACACGGGGGACGGAGGCAGGAAGCCAATGTCTTCAGCTTCGTAGCAAGTTTGAGACAAGTCTGAGCTATGGAGGGATGAGCCCACGGGAGATCAACAATACTGAGTGTGTGTGTGTGTGTGTGTGTGTGTGTGNGAGAGAGAGAGAGAGAGAGAGAGAGAGAGACAGACAGACAGACTGAGAGAGAGACAGACAGACAGACAGACTGACAGAGAGACAGACAGACAGACAGACAGACAGACAGACAGACAGACAGACAGACAGACTGAGAGATTATTGTTAAAACACTTAGATGTGACTTTGCTAACCTCTCTTGAGCGTCCCTGGTCACTGTGGTGGTTTGAATGGGAACAGCCCCCATGCATTTGAATACTCAGTTCCTAGTTTGGGAAGGATTAAGAGGTGCAGCCTGATGGAGGAGTTTCGAAAGCCCAGGACATTCCCAGTTAGCCCTTCCTGTCTCCCGCCTGGGGATCGATGTAAGCTCTCAGCCATTGCCCCAGCACGATGCCTGTCTGCTGCATGGCAACCCACCATAGTAGCCGAGGACTATCTCTCTGCAACCATGATCCCCAGTAAACTCTGTTTTTTATAAGTTGCCTTGGTCAAGGTTTCTCTCCATAGCAATAGTAAAGTAACTGAGACAGGCACCTTGACGTGTACAACTACCCCGCCTGCAACTCACTCACTCACACACACACACACACACACACACACACACACACACACACACACACACACACAAACACGCAAATTGTTCTCAGTAAACTCCACTTTTGCTTCATATAGACTGTCCTGAAATTCTTTTTTGTGGCGTAAGTGAAGAGTGTCCGTCTTCCATGAGCAGAAGTCCCCCTAAGGTACAGTTGCCAACGCTGAGCTGTATCTTCCATTCCACGGTCATTACTGTGTAGCACAGGATGGCTTGGGGACATTTCCTGAAGTGCCTTCCCCAGTCTCTCTAGTCTCCTGGACTCCTGCCTCCCTGGTAGATGTCATGCTGGCTACTGAGCCACCTACACCCACCTTCGGGCTCCTTCCATGATCATTTTCCAGAGTCCCGGCAGCTGGGTTGATTCTTGGCAATCATGTCTCTTGGATCTAGAGCTCTAAGCTGGACTCTGAAGTGGCTTGGTCCTACCACAGTTTAGAGGAGCGCTGCTAGAAGTATTCTCAGGGAATCATAAGAGCTGGCCTTCCCATCCCTCCCCTGGCCTTCCCATGCCTCCCCTGCACATTTCGAGTGAACCTCATATTTTCCATGTCTTTTTTTTTTCAGCTAGATTTTTCTCTTTATTTTTTTTATTGGATATATTCTTTATTTACATTTCATTTCCCTTTTCCTGGATTCCCCGCCCCCCAGATGTCCCATATGTCTTTTTCCCTCCCCCAGTTCCCCCATTCACCACTTCCCACTTCCCTGTTCTGGTATTACCCTGCACTGCTGCNTCCAGTTTCTGGCTATTATAAATAAGGCTGCTATGAACATTGTGGAGCATATATCCTTATTGTATGCTGGGGAATCATCTGGATATATGCCCAGGAGTGGTATGACTGGGTCCTCCGGAAGTATCATGTCCAGTTTTCTGAGGAACCTCCAGACTGATTTCCGGAAATTTTCCATTTCTTTAAAAGAAAACTTATTTATTTTTAAGTTTACTTTAGATGTGTGAGGGTTTTGCCCACAACATATGTCTTTGCACCATGAATGTACTGTATGCGTAGAGGCCAGAAGAGGGTGTCAGATCCTCTGAAACTGGAGTTACGGATGGGTGTTAGTCATCGTGTGAGTGCTAGGAACCCAACTTGAGTCCCCTGGAAGACAGTACTTTTAACCGTTAGCTGTCTCTCCAGTCCTGAATGTGCCATTTCTTGGACTACAACTAAATCTGTTACATTTTATATGAATTCTAGATTCAATTGTTTATCCTTTTTCTGTAGAGAGTAGACCTCATGTTGGTTCATTTTTTCCTCTGCATCATTAACAGTCTCATCCAGCAGTCCTGGAATGTGTTTTTCATATTTTTCTATACTAATCTCTTTGTTAACTGAATCGTTGGTAATTAATAATCAATTTCTTCTCTCAAAAGCAACAAATACTGTACAGAAGAAAAAAATACATGCTCTTACCATCCTTCAGCCAAAAAGAAGGAAAAAAATACATGCAATTATGGAATCCTGTTGCACATTAATAACCAGTAACCATGTTGAGACATAACCTGCCAATTAAAAAATTCATATTTTATCATACGTATATTTTTTACACATTGGACTTTAAATAGCTAAAACATTGAACATTTTTCTTTTTAATAATAATAGTGATAATATTTTTTTTTACTATTAGTAGTGTGTGTGTGTGTGTGTGTGTGTGTGTGTGCATGAGCACATGCCACCCTGTCCATGTGGGGGTCAGGGAACAACTTTGTAGATTTAGTTCTTTCCTTCCACATTTTTGTGCATTTAGTGATCTATTTAACTGATGTCACCAGGCTTATGTGGCCAGTGCCTTTACCTGCTGAGCCATCTTACCAACCCTATATTGTGCTTAAAAAAAAAATCTGTCTTTCATTTAAGCATCCCTACCAGGGAGATGAGGACAATAGGACAATAAGGTCATTTGAGGTGTGAGCTCTAAGTAGCAGTGCATTGGGATGGGCGTGGTTTCACACCTGCAATCTCAGCACCTGTGAAGAAGGAAGGACAAAGAAAGAGCTCCGTTCTACTCCATGAAGGACCCTGGAAGCCATTCCCAGGAAGCCCACCGGAGTGGCGCTAGCCCACATATCTAAAGCACAGCTGTTCCTTCTTTGACCGCTCCACAGGAGCGTCATAAAGTGGGATGGAGACCACAGTTCCCCTTTCTGGCGTCAGATGTAATATTATTACTAAGATACAATCTGCTCGAGGGCTTTCCTCAAGGGCAATCCTCTGGTTAGAGTCTTTATCAGATTATTTCCATGGGAAAGTGTTTGTCTCCAGTGTGTTCCACTGAGGTCTGGCTGGAACGGTAGAAACTTCGGTTCTTTGTTCTTTGAATGTGAGATACACGTGCCTCTATTCTGGGGGGCCGCATTCACCACGGTCTCCAGGGGCTGCATTGGAGGGGAGAGATAGCCCACACTTACGAGCTATGCAAAGAATGGACTCTGGTTGCCTAGAGCACGAACATCAAAACTTATCAAGTATAGAGAGCATTGTGACAGATTGTTCTAAAGACTATATATGTATATGTACACACTCATATATACATGTTTCATCCACATGCTCCTTTTACAAGGTTTGTTTGAAGGGTCTATGTTATGGCCCTGTTAGTCTGGGAAGGGTTTTATGACAGGTTCAACTAACTCATTCGATCACAGTGATGCTATGTGACTTCTGAGAATTCATAGAAAGGACACTATGTCTCTCTCTCTCTCTCTCTCTCTCTCTCTCTCTCTCTCTCTCTCTCTCTCTCAGCATAAACCTTAGGACACCTGACCTTCGGTGTAAAAAGCTCCATTCAATCCTGGGAAGGCAGCACTCTGGAACAAATGACAGGCCGGCCTTGGAGATGCAGAGTCCCAAGAAGCCCTGCCTGTGCTGGCCTTCAGAATCCCGAGTCTCAAAGCATTAAGGATTAAAACTCCAGTCAGCCCAGAAAACCTGGTGGCTACTGGCAAAATCCAGATCAGACCCTCTCAGGTAGATACTGCCATAATGCATGCTTTATTCCCTACCCCCACCCCTGCAGCAAGGCAAACAATAACAACAACCCAACCAAACAAAAACCCAACCAAAGAACCAAAACCAAAACCAAAATCCAAAAACTAAAGCAAACAAGGCCCAAAGGCCGCTGAGGAGAATTGCCCAGCAAAACGCTACTCTAGAGCATGCGGAGAAGCGAGCTGACACAAACGGGGCCCACATGTGCACGAATGGGAGAATTTATTCAGGCAACTATAAATCAAAGAAACATTTCTAAATAAAAGTGCTTAAAATGTTTACTGAGATGCTGGGCGTGGTGACACATGCCTTTGGTCCCAGCATTTGGGAGGCAGAGGCAGGTGGATATCTGTGAACTTGAGGCCCAGTCCTAACCCTAACCCTGTCAGTGAGTGGCGGGACAGCCGGGGCTATGTAAAAAGATCCTGTTGTACATGCATGCCTGCCCACAGGTTTAAAAGATAAATTTAAAAAAAAAAACAAAGTATATATAAAAAAGAACTAACAACTCTTAAAAAGAATGAAATGAAAATTCTAGGAAAATAAACAAACCAAAAGTCAATGGTCATATTAAGAAATTAAAAAGCAGGCTAAAGTGAACACTCAAGTGACAGAGACTGGAGGATTACTGCAAGTTTGAAGCTGGTCCAACTGACCACCAGAACTACATAGCAAAACCTTACCTCAAAAAGATAAGGAAGCAACACTGGCAACTGAACATAGTTGCAAACAAAATTAGGGAATCGGGTAATATATCAGAGGAATTTATCCAAGATTAGCAAAACACACAAACAAACGAACAAAACAAGTCATCATCATCATCATCATCATCATCATCATCATCAACAACAACAACAGCAACAACAACAAGGATAATATAAAAAACTCTGCATCAAATCTGGTTATCAAAACTAAAAATAGAGAATTGCACAGAACAGGACTGAAGAAAAGTAACACTTGAACTTATAACATTTTCAGTGTTCTGTTGAGGGGCATCTGGGTTGTTTCCAGCTTCTGGCTATTATAAATAAGGCTGCTATAAACATGGTGGAGCATGTGTCCTTGTTATATGTTGGAGCATCTTTTGGGCATAAGCCAAGTAGTAGTATAGCTGGGTCTTCAGGTAGAACTACTTCCAAATTTCTGAGGAACTGCCAGCTTGATTTCCAAAGTGGTTTTACCAGTTTTCAGTCCCACCAGCAATGGAGGAGTGTTCCTCTTTCTCCACATCTTCGCCAGCATCTGCTGTCACCTGAGTTTTTGACCTTAGCCATTCTGATCATTGTGAGGTGGAAGCTCAGGGTTGTTTTGATTTGCATTTCCCTGATGACTAAGGACACTGAACATTTCTTTAGGTTTCTTGGCCATTCAAGTTTCCTCAGTTGAGAATTCTGTTTAGCTCTGTACCCCATTTTTAATAGGATTATTTGGCTCTCTGGAGTCTAACTTCTTGAGTTCTTTGTATATAATGGATATTAGCCCTCTATCGGATGTAGGATTGGTAAAGATCTTTTCCCAATTTGTTGGTTGCCTTGACAGTGTTCTTTGCCTTACAGAAGCTTTGCAATTTTATGAGGTCCCATTTGTTGATTGTTGATATTAGCCATCTGCAGACACCAAACTCCCACACTATTGCTGATGCCAAGCAGCACTTGCTGACAGGAGCCTGATATGGCTGTTCCCTGAGAGGCTCTACCAGCACCTGACCAATACAGATGCAGATACTTATACCCAACCATCTGACTGAGCCTGGGGGACCCCAATGGAAGAGCTAGGGAAGGACTGAAGGAGCTGAATGGAATTGCATCCCCATAGGAAGAACAATACCAACCAACCGGATCACTCAGAGCTCCCAGAAACTAAACTACCAACCAAAGAGTACACATGGAGGGACCCATGGCTCCAAATATACATGTATCAGAGGATGGCCTTATCTGACATCAGTGGGAGGGGAAGCCCTTTGTTCTGTGGAGGATTGATGCCCCATTGTAGGAGGATGCTAGAGGCAGGATTGGGTGAATGGGTGGAGGAGCACCCTCACAGAGGTGAAGGAGAGTGGAGAGAGAGGGAATAGGATGGGGGGGTTTGTGGAGGGGTACCTGGGAAGGGGGACAACATTTGAAATATAAACGAATAAAATGACTAATAAAAATAAAAAAAAAAACATTTTCAGATTTAAAGAAGGATTTGTGTTTCCAGGGTAAAATATCAAGTTCTGAAAATAAAAGCAAACAAACAAAAAAACCCTAAAACTCAAATCCATTTAGATTCAAACTGTTAGTCCAAATCCAAAATGAAAATATTAAAATTTATTGGACAGAAATATATTGGACTGAGAGTAGATATCTCACTGCTAGCCCTAATGTCAAAAGGTAGTTATGAAGGGTTGGTGCTAATCACTTTCAGTGTAGATTTCCATAGACAGTGAAATTATGATTCAGGCTTAGGAGGAAATTAAAATGCAAGACTCAGAGGTCTTTGGTGAAAGAAACGGAAAAGCACATTCTCAGCCACACACACACACACACACACACACATACACACACACACACACACACACACACACACACACGTGTCTATAGAGGTCTATGAAGCAATGCCCCTCCCTGTCTTTTTTGTCTCCCACAGCAGACGCTGTATCACTTCCCTTCTCTGTATGTGGGCAAAGCCTTAGGAGGTGGATGGTAATGTGGAACAGAGGACACGCCCAACAATCTACTAATGTGTACTGTTCCTGTGAGAAGGAAACATGGTGTGGGGGAGGGGCAGCGGCAGCGAAGTTTTCCTAGAGCCTTGTAGTCTGATTAATGCACATAATGAATGAAAACAGTCACGCTAAAAGTAGTGCTCTTAGGGTGGTCTGATAGTAGTGAGATCAAACTATTTTAAGACATCCTTAAAACTTGGAATAGTTGAAAAACAGAACTAGTTATACTGTGTAATCAGTAGCAAAGAGAATGCTATTTTATTATACAAGACAGAATTTAATGTGATAAGACAATGGATATGGTATTCTGTTTCTTGATTTATGTTTTGTTTTATGTTTGTGTGCCTGCCCATCTGTCTGTGCACCGTGTTTATGCAGGTACCCGAGGCCAGAAGGAGGCACTGGATCTTCTGGAGCTGGCCTTACAGGTGGCTGTGAGCTGCCCAAGGTGGGCGCTGGGAACAGAACGTGGGTCCTTAGGGTGATCATTAAGTGTTCTTAGTCACTGAGCCATCTCTCCAGGCCCCCAACAGGACACCAGTCCCATTTGTTTTTTAATAGGATCTACTATCATAACCAAACCCCCTCCTTAGGTGCTCATGGAAGTGAGGACTTCAAAGGGAACTGGGGGAGATACCAACATTTAGACCATAGAAACAGCTGCATATGTAGCCATGTTAAAGAAGCAATCTGGGTTATAACCCCTGGCTCTGGGAGTTGTTACAAAGGCCCTTGGGCAAACTGTGTTCTTCTTTTCCAGCTTCAATGTTTTTTTCTTTCTTTCTTGTTTATATAGATATAGATATAGATATA
>BDUI01003922.1:68293-78738 GCA_002335545.1 Apodemus speciosus
AGAGAGAGAGAGAGAGAGAGAGAGAGAGAGAGAGAGAAACATGATTCTTGGGAGTAGGGTTACTCCTTCTGCTGCCAGATGGGTCTGGGAGTCTGAAAGGCAGGCTTGTCAGCAAGTGCCTTTACCCCTGAGTTACATCACCAGCCTCAGCTCTGGTTTCCTATGAAAGGCACTGCCGTATCTTCTGGACAACTGTGAGAACGAAGTGAGACAATGCAGGGGAAACTGATTTCGCAGAGCCTCAGAAACATACCTTACACTATATCACAAGTAATCCTTTCAACAGACTTGAGAAACGCGGAGTCTTCTGAGAACTGTACCGGAGACAGGAAGATGGAATAAGTCAATTATAATATTTGCTACCAGGAAGACCACATGTGAAAGCTCACTTCAAAAAAGTCTTCGAAGGCATTATGACAGGATGGCATGCATAGTCATTTAGTGTAGACAGAGGACAGTTTTTACCATGCAGCAAAGTCAGGAACACTTTTATGAGGAAGGTAGCCCTTAGGGTGAACAGTGAAAGATGAACAGGTGTTGTACAAGGCTGAGTAAGAGGAAGAACATTCCAGAACAGGCACAGCATAAAAACAGGTGGCCCGAGGGGAACCACCTGCAGGGAACGCAGTGTTCGAAGGGACTGGTGAAGGAGACACTAGCTAAGATACTAGGACTTCGACTTATGAATGGGTCACAACAAGAGGGATGACATATAAATGCTTAGAGGGGACACCCACCGCCAGTGAGTGGAGCCAGAGGGGTGGCTGGGTGGGTCAGGCACCTGCTGCCAAGCCCAATGGCCTGGGCTCTCACACGGGCTGAGGGCGAGAAACAATTCTGCACATTATCTTCTGACCTCCACACTTGCACACTGGCCCACACACAAATGAGTAAAAATAGAGTGAAAAATTCAAAATTAGTACGGGAACGGAATGCAGGCCAGAGCAGTGACGGAGAGAAAGTGTCGGGAAGGGGAAGCAATGAGAGAAGGGAGGAACCAAAGACATATTTTTTTTTTCTTTTCCTTTGCATGACTAAGTGAATTGTGGTGACATTTACGTAAGACTAGAGAGAAAAGGCAGCTGTCAGGAAAGCACATTGTTTTAGACAGGCTGAAAATAAGGCCAGGGGGGTAAAGGTAGAAATTTCTGGTTAGGAAGTTGGCTGGCTTCTGGGCTGGAGAGATGGCTCAGTGATTAAGAGCACACACTGTTCTTGCTGAGGACAGGGCGTTTGGTTCGGAGCACCCACACCGGGTGCCTCATAACTCCAGCTCCAGAGGTACTGGATGCCTCTGGCCTCAGTGAGAAGTTGCATTCATGTGCACAAACCCACATACAGGCACAGACACCTAAGTGAAAAATAAAAGTCAAAATTGTAACAATATGTTTGAAAATAGAGAAGTTCGCTTCAGTGGGTTAGCTCAGTGGGCAGGTAGAATGCTCCCCTAGCAGGAAGGAAGGGCTGGGTTGGAGCTCCAGGGTTCAGCTGTAATCCCAGTGCTGAGGTAAAGGCAGCATGGTCGGAAATGGAGATCTGGGAGTTATCATCTTCTGGCTGCTAAGGGAGGAACTTGCAGACTGCTCACCCACCCTACTTAACCCTCATTAAATGAAGGACAGGCTACTTCGGCAGCAGGGAAGAGGCCACTGAACACAGCTTAGTCAGAAACAAAGTAGACCCAACAGTCAAAGGGCCCCCGTTTAAAGGAGAGATTCAGGAATACAAACCTAGTCAGTCAAGTCATAGAAAGTGAGGGTTGGAAACTATCCAGTGGTTTAGCTCTCTCCACAATCCTTAGGTGACCTTTATGAGTGTAGCTTCAGCGGAATATTAGCCTCGGAAATTAGTATGACGTAGGAGCATGCTGGAYCAAGTAAGTGTTTTGATTTTTCTGTTTCAAAACGTGTGAATGCATCTGTCTACCAGACTAAGGGCCGGGAGATGGTGCTGGCAGGAGTCTGAAGTCCACGAGAGGAAATGACCCGTGTAAATGCAGTCACTGCTCGGTTGCAACTAGATGGAAACCCGTCTTCACTGCCAGTAAGGATGATTTCAGGAAAGATGATTTAAAACGCTAGTTGCAATTTTCATTTTCTTTTTCCCAGAGAGCAGCAGGAGAGACAGTTGACATTTGAGTTCTCTCGCCAGCGAACTGCCACTGTCCCCAATTTGAGTGGAGCGCTCACAGCGGACCACAGACCGTTCTCCTTAGCTGACTTTCTTTCCACGAAACCTTTCAGTCAAAGAAAATGAACAATAGCAGGGCTCCCCAGGCTTAACCTCTCTTGCAGACCATAAGCCAGACAGTCATCCCAGCGACCGGAATGGGGTGCTTGGGAGCGGCTCAGGGGTGCGAAGCGCAGCCTCGCTCTGTTGAAGCCAGGTACTGTCCCGGGCAACTGGCTCCAGGTTCAGTCCCGGAGGCGGCCGCCCGGGGCTACAGGCACCCGTGGCGAGGGAGGCCGAGGGCAAGGGGTGCCAGGACCGGCTCGCCCGGCGCGAGTCACTGGCCCCCCACATCCCCCGATGCTCCTGGCGAGCCCGGCCCCGCAGGGAAGGCAGCCTCTCTCAGCCTCACCACCGCCCGGTGCCCGTGACCACCGGTGGCTGCTTTCGGTTCCGCGCCTTATATGGCCTGGCAGGAGGGTCACGTGCGTCCCGGGCCGCCCGCCGGGAGGGGCCGCTGGGGGGAGGGGCGGACGGCAGGAGAAAAGGGGAGGGAGTCGGAGGCGGAGACAGGAGAGAGAGGGGCGGATTCTGCGGCCGTGGGAGGCGGCGGCGGCGGCGGCGGCCAGAGGAGCCGAGCGCTCGCGGCCGCGCCGTGGAGCGGGATTCAGGCGGCTGCGGAGGCGGTGGCGGAGGAAGGGACCGGCGCGGGGGCGGGCGAGCGCGGCGGAAGCCAGAGAGCGCGGGAGGGCCCGTGGCTGGCCCTGGGCAGAAGCCGGGGCGACAGCGACAGCGATCCCGGCGAGGGAGGCGCAGGCGGCGGCGGCGGAGGCAGCGGGGGGCCCGTGTCCGTGCGCTCCGGCGGCCAGCGGGCGCGGGCCGGCGCGATGGAGCCGCAGCACGTGCGCCCCGTGCTTGGAGCCCAGAGCCCGGCCTGGGAGGAACCGGTGGGTACCGCGCCCGCGCCCACCCCTCCCGCTTGTCCTTGCTCCCTGCCTCCCCCTCCCGGCCCAGGTTCCGTTCAGGAAGCGGTCCGGGATGAGGTCCCCAGCTGCTTCCCAGCCGGGGCAGCGCTTCCTCCGGCGCCCGGGCTCCTCCTTGCTCGCCGCCCGGAGCGCCTTTGTCCGGTCGGCAGGAGCTCTTCCCCGAGGGCCCTCTGGAGACGGTCCTTCGAGGATCATTTCCGCGCTTCATCCTTTTCCCAACTTTGCACTTCATTCCCGAGTGTGCCGCGGCAGCCCCGGGAGTGGAGGCGGCGGGGTTCCGCGGTCAGCGGGTGGCGCCGAGAGGAGACGGGGCTCACCTCTTGACCGCGCCCTGGCAGTCACCTGGGCGCGCAGGTTCCCGAGGACCGCCGCCTGGGGAGGCCGGTGGCTGCCTGAAGCCCAGAGCCACGCCTCCGACTCGGGTGGCCGCGGCTGCCCCGAACTGCTCCCAGGGTCAGAGGACCTGGCCCCGGATCCAGCCACCGGCTAACTTCGCGTTCGCCTGGATCTCTCAGCACACGCCACGCGGAGATCGAGTCATTTTTAGGGGCTCAGAGTGTTGCGTGTGAGAAGATGAGAGTCGGGGTCTTTGGATTTGTTCCCTAAACTCCTTTAACTTATTTATTGCACCTCAAACGGAACCGTCTGTTTTCCATCCCTTCAGGGATTCCTCCTAGGAATCCCCGTCCCGCGTAGACCCTCGTAATCTTGAGTGGGCAATGAATTTTGGCTCTGTATGCTCCATCTACGCATTTGTTACTCCCTTTTGATTGACATTGTGAACCGTCTCAACAGCCTGGTCCAACATTTCTGACTTCATCCGTGCTGCGGTGCTGTTCCGATGATGTTTTCCCAGGGACTTCCTGAGTCTGCTCAGGCGGGCCCTCTGCCTGTTGCGAGCTCGTGGTCAGGTGCCAGGCTTGCTTCTCCTTTTCTAACCCTTAGACTTCCAGCCCCTTTTGCCAGGGCTCCTTTCGCTGCCTCCCGCTTCCTGACCTTTCCGGAGGGTCCTTCGACTTTGATGCTTTTGCTTTTGTGAGTTTGCAGGTTAGGCAGCCCATCTGCTCGAGTTCTATTGCGATTCTCATTAGGGAGTAAACCATCCTTGGTTAAAAAATACAATTCAGTCTTGACATTTAAGATCATTGGGAATTGAATCCAGTGACCTGTTTTGAAGTTTACTATATAAAGTCCTATCTGCTTCCACCGCTTACAGTGGGAAACCCCAAGTTATGTCTAGTGCTTTCTGGGTGCTGAATGTCAGGACTTCATTGCAGTTAGAAAATTTGAGAACCTCCTGCTTTCTTCTCCAAAGTGCTAAAGAAAGAACCAAATTGCTTTCTTATTCTCATAGGAAATCTTCAGTATTAGTCTCGACACATGAACTTTTTTTTTTTAAAGTAAAACCTTCACAGAGATGTGAGATGGAGCAGTAACACTAGCTAAACTTTGAACTCTTCAAAACTAGGCGTATAAGTGGCTAAGGCATTTTATTAGTTCAGCAGATATTTTTATCTAACACCTATCGTGTTCTGAGATTGTTGGGCAAGCTGTTAACTCTCAGACAAGCTTTGTCCCCAAGAAGCTTACATTTTTATAGCTGGAGATAGACGTCTGTCCAAGCATATGTCATAAACAGTTCTCATTAGTGATTTTATTCTGAACTTTGTGTAATGACTACAACGTTTAAGGATTTTCAAATGCTTTATATAATTCCTTAACAAAGTTGAGTTACCTGAACTACTAAAAAGGAGTGTTTTCAAGAGAAAGCAAGAAGGCATTAGAGGAAACAGCTTTAAATGTTAAATATTTCTGGCCTGGGGAGCAAAAGGGTTTTAATCTAAATACGTTTTGAAGGAACACTGGGTCCATCAGAATCGGTTTTGTTTATGTTTGGGACAGAGTGGCACACTGTGGGACAAGCTGGTTTGGATTTACTAGGTAGCCCAGGCAGGCCTGGAACTGCATTCCCTGCTTGACTTGCCTCAGCAGAGTATGGGGCATCATGAAGTTCTCAAACATCAGGCTCTTTAAACTTTGATTCAGTGATCTCAAGAATCTGAATGAAGTGAGTTCTGGTTTCCTTCAAAATGAACCTATATGACAGTCCTGCAGCTCGCTGTACTTAGAGCATTAATTGCTAGCCTAGCCTGTATAACCCTAGGGAACCACAGTGTTTGTGTGTGTGTGTGTGTGTGTGTGTGTNTTTAATCCCAAGCCCTTTCCTGATGTCAGTTTTGTGCCCATGGGGATGTTGGAAATGCTTGGTTTTCACCGGTCTGGATGGGCACAGGGAAGTTGATATGGAAGGGTGGAAACTAGAGATACTGCTCAGCATCCTGTGATATTCAGGATGTCCCTGAGAACAAAGGATGATCTTATCCAAATTATTATTAACACCAGCACTGAGATCCTGCACATACTAGAGCCTTGCTACAATAACATAATTATTTATTTAATATGAGGCAGCATCTTAACTGTCCTGTGTTTGCTTTGCRTTTGCTGTGTAATGAGGATGACCTGGAGCTCCTGATCCTCCTGCCTTCACATCCTGAGTCTGGGATTCCAGATATACTCTCTATGTCTGTTTGTTTGGTGCCCCAGTTTTATGTCAAGACCTTTTTAGAATAATCTTGGAAGTTGAAAGGAAGGTATTCTCAATAAAAGCTCAGTTATCGCTTCTCAGCTACAGAAATTGCAGCTCATGTGATTTGTATCCATTATCCATTGTTTACTATTATTTCATAATTAAAAAATGAACCAAATTCATCTTCTTCTTTACATCGTTAAGGACAGGAATCTTGGAGGAATGCCTGGGTTCTGCCAGCCACTTCTTTTCTTCAAGTGATTATGCTAATTTGTGTTTGATCAGATGATTAAATTATAATTTGATTAACCCTGTGTGCTAACCACTCAGAATGCATTTTCCTTCATCTGGCTACCTTTTGTCTAGAGTGCCCAGTTCTGCCTGCTTGGTGCAGGCATGCCCTTGCTGGGGACTTTGGACTGTGTTTTCAAAGCTCCATGAGTCTTGTTCTCACCTGGTATTTGGGGCAGGATATTAATGTCATCTGGTTGCTTAGGCAGAGGCCAGCATGGAGAAGCCTCCAGAAACAAGTAAACCCTAGACAGAAATTATTAATTACTTGGAGAGAGTCAAAGTGGAATGTTCTAAAAGCAAAAGCAACTGCATTCAGTGGGAGCTGCATGGTGCATAAGGTGTATTCAGTGAACACTCTGGATGCGTTCCCTTCCTTTGCTGCTGTTGTTACCTGGCATCTGCCTGGGTCTATGGTGGCCCCGATAGGGGTGTTCTCTGACATACCCCATCATTTGGCTCTGCTTCTGTAACAAGACAGTTTAGGGTACTGGTGCCCTTACTAAGCTCATAAATTGGGTTTGTTTCTTCATGAGTTTATCATTGGATGAGAGGGTACTGAGGTTTGTGAAGGTAAAATGCATAAGAAAATGGGAAATGCTTAGGAGACAGGGGAGGAAACAGATGGCCATGGCTTTCAGCTCCTTGTATAATTGGAAGAAGTTCATATTTTTCTTCATGCCCTACCCTACCACTGCCCTCTGCCACTGCTTAATGTGAATCTGGCTACCATGGATGTGTTTGGAATACCAAGAGATTTGTCTTTGTTTTTTTTTCCCTCTCAAAGTGTACATGTGGTTTGGTCTGGCTGGAATTATGCTGTCTTTCATTTCAGAGTAGACACTGACTCTCCTTGAGAGGCAGTACTTACATTACTGTGAGAATCACTGGGTACCAGAATCGATGAGCTAATGAAAGTACATGTAGAAAATGCCTGGGTAGTGCTGGAGAGGGGGCTCAGTCAATAAAACACATGCCTTCCTATGCAATGTTGAGGACCTGAGTTCAAATTCTTAGCACACACACACACACACACACACACACACACAGAGAGAGAGAGAGAGAGAGAGAGAGAGAGAGAGAGAGAATCTAAACAGTGGAACCACAGCTTTCCTGAAGCCCAGACTGTGTGTGCTCAGAGACTGTCATCCTGGAATACCTGTGCGCCCCACCCCCACCCCCTTGCTTCCGAGTAGGTGTCGTAGGTGTCTTAGAACAAGCAGCTGGTGCACGCTCTGGCTACCACAGGTGGAGCCCCAGCTCCATGCCTTTCCCACCAAGATACATTTATCCTCTGAGCCAAAATAAATCCTTCCTCTCTTAAAACAAAATGAAACAACAGCAAAGAAAACAAACCTGTCTCTGCCGGGATTCCAGTTATGAGTTGTTGTTTTTTTTTAAACTTTTAAAAAATTTAAATATAGGCAGTTTAATATTTTACCATACAAACGACTAAATGGGATTACTGCATTATTATGGCATGTGACAACATGCATGTAAGAATCTCTCTCTCTCTCTCTCTCTGATGGAGCCTAAACCATGATGGTGTGATTTCTACTATTCAGAGAGGAAAGCCAAGGATTCCTTGGAGTCGTGGAATTTCTGGGACTTCATGACATTCTCTCTTCGAGGGAGTGAAATGTAGTTATTTAGTTAAATCAGACCATTTGGATACATATCAGCTTTATTTAGCATTAAGTATCGAGACTAAAGAAGATGCTTGCTAGCACAGCAAGGTTCTCGGGTTTCTTTAATGTTTCCAGTGTCAATGAATTCAGGCATAACTTAAAATGTAGCCCAAAAATGTATTTGGGGGAATTGGGTGTGGTGCTTGCTGCACACCTGTACTCACAACAACCAGGTGAGGAGGGAGGGCCCAGATGGTGGGGCCAGCATAGGCTTCATACTAAGACTCTGTATCCAGAACCAAGAAAATAATGGGGGCAGGAGGTGGGGGTAGGGCAGACGCCAGTGCAAGGCCCTGGGTTTGTCCTAGTATCGCTAAAATAAATAAGTAAGCAGAGTTAAAGCGTTCAGCTGTTGGCAATGAGCAGGTAGGATGATACTCAGCAAAGCAGTCCTTAATCTTGGGTGGGAGTGGGTAGCAGGTAGTTACAATTCTAGCTCAGTTTAAAAATGTGGGAGTAGTTACAAAATACCTTTTTTTTTTTTTTTTTTTTTTTTTTTTTTTGTAGAGGGAAGCTTTAATATGGTTCATTCCCTAAAATTGGTTGTTTTCAAATGGTTCTGTACCCGTTGGCATTAGCTGTTGACATTATACCAGTTAACAGTCCAGAATTAATGGACACTTAGAAAGGAAAGTGTCTCAAAGCAAAAGGGCCACAATACAAGCGAGGGGTTGTACAGTCACACCTTCTGCCAGGATGACAGCGGCTTTTGCCTCGTGGGCTAGGGCCACAGCTAGGGCCACAGCACGTCCCTGGGATCCACAGCACCACTGCTCTTGGAAGGTTTTGTCATCCGGGCCCCAACTAAGGCAGTTTACACAGGGTAAACTTTTCGAATGTCAAGTTCTGAATATGGGATACAAAGTGATTGTGGAATCAGTTCCATATTGCTGTCACAATTGCTGTCACAATTGCCAGTTCAGTCTGCAGTCCTTTGGTTCTGTACCGATTGGGAACACGAGTCCTGGAACATGGCTTCTCTAGTACCCACTTACGGTTTTTCAAGGTATGACATGTAACCCTTACGTTAGTTATATCACAGTTGAAGGGGAAACTGTAGAGCATGGGATTAAACACATGAAGTGACGGATGAGCCTGCTCGTGGTGAGCAGTCGATCAGTTCAAAATACCTCTGGAAATAGTAACATAGTGTTCATAAAGTTTTACTCAGCTTTGGCCTATGTCTCTTTAGTACCTTTTTTTTCTTTTACTTTTTCTTCTTTTTCTTTTTCTTCTTCTTTTTTTTTATTTTGGAAACGAGATCTCACTGTGTAACCCTCGAGAGGTCTGTTACTCACTATGTAGCCCAGGCTGGCTTCCAGCTCTTGGCAGAGTTCATGCCTCAAGCTCCAACACGCAAGTTTTCAACAGCCTTCATGATATATTCCACATGGAGGTTTCTTTGAATAGCTCAAGCTAGCCTCACATTTCAGAGGGCTGCCTGCCTCTGCCTCTGGAATTCTGTGACCAGAGGTGCGCACTACCACAGCTCACCAACAAAGAGCTCAAAGTAGCAGTAATAAAAAGGAATTCATGAGCGGTGTTGGAGAAATTATTTGAAAATCTGAAACACAAAAGAAAAAGTCAAGGAACTTTTTTATACATCAGACAYGACACYATGACATGCATTTGAAATCTTAATAGCCGTTTCGTGAAATGGAGGCTGATGCAGGAGACCTGCCATAAATCCCAAGTCAGATGGGTCTACATAATGAGCTCCAGGCCAGCCTGAGGTGTGCTGTGGGGCTATCTCAAAACAAAGAGACACACTAAACAAAAGGCAAGTGCACATCACTTAGATCAGATAACCATTTTGAACGGGTCTACGGGTATAATTAGGAGGAGCAGTTAGTAGTAGGTCAGATACTATTTTAAATTGGGAATTCCTTGGAAGTTTCTCAGAAGAGATGGTCTTCCACCAGGGTTTTTCCCTGAGCTGCCTTTAGTGGGAAATGAGGCAGCTTTCCTTTCGTTGCCTACACAGTATTTTCCTCCATCCTGGATTTCCTCTACAGCTGCGGATGCTGTAGAGTTGCAGTCATTTACTTAGCAGGAACTGTCTTGACTGGCTTTGCTTTCAAAGTTACAAGCCTTAGGAGCTGGCTACTGAATTCCGTGTAGAGCAGAGGCGGCTGCAAGGCTAAATTTTTATAAGTAACGAATACCCACACTTTCAGGAGTTAACTGCCCAGCTCCTGGATGTGAAGCGGTTTTAATGGGTCTTCAAGTTATCAGCATCCCTTCAAAGAGTATTCTTCACCAAATAGGCACGGGCCTTTGACCACCTTTCACGTCAATCACCCTTGGCTGGATTCTGGGAAATGTTGCTATATAAAAACTAAAAGTTTAGTGTGTGAGTTGAAATACAGGATAGTTGCTAAACTGATCTTTAGCTATATAGAGTGTGAGGAAGAGAACATTAGAATCCTAACCACATTTATTTTTAAATTTTGGTTCCAGCTTGTGCCCTCTTTCTTCTTTACATTAAAAGCAAAGTCTGAACTATGTCAAGCCCTTTATTAAGGGTCTTTGTGTTGCCAAATCCTTAGACTTGCCTGTGACCAAATAGCCAGACCAGGACAGAGGTCACTGAAAGGGCATTAATTTTGCTTTTGGCTGTGATGGGCCTTCTGTACTCTAGGCACTGATCTGGATCTCCAGCCAAGCCGTTTAATGTTATTGTTTCTTAAAAATTTCCCAGCAGTATGTTCTTGTGGGTACAGA
>BDUI01003923.1:27459-39935 GCA_002335545.1 Apodemus speciosus
TATATATATATATATATATGTGTGTGTGTGTGTGTGTGTGTGTGTGTGTGTGTGTGTGTATCATATTAATATTTTTCCCCATTTGCCATCTCATTTGAGGGCTTTTTCCTTATAAATATTTAATTAAACATTTAAAATTTGTATTCCCCAATTGTAAATATAGTGCATTATTTATTTTGCAAAGCTTAAAACAAAGATTTGAAGTGAGATTTTTATATTGGTAATGGTGAGTCAACTGAATCTTATATTCTCTCCAGTCCTTGAAAATGAAATGATTGAGATATTGATTAGTCAATTGGTTAATTAATTGTTTATGCAAGTGTGTGTGCATGCCATACAAATGTTAAATGTTAAAGGGATTGGCTTTCTATTTCTGCCATGGGTTTCAGGGATCCAACTCAGGCATGGTTTACCCACTGACCCACCTCACCAGCCAACCCAGACTGAGATTTTTTAAAGGTACTAAATTGGAAGCATAAAATGTGATTAGCTGATTTTCCTACTTTGAAAGCAGGTGAGTGAGAAAGAGAGAGCTCACTGACCAAGCTGAATGTCTAGAGAGAGGGATTTGGATGAAAATAAACAGATTCACCGGACATTCCCTAGATGTCAATAAGTCTTCAGGGAAGATGCCTGACAGTACCTCATTTTGGTAAAGGCAGCTCTCTTGGAGTGACAGAGAGGGGGCTGGCTACAAGATGCTTCGCAGAGACATGAGATCTTCCTCCAGATCCCTTATTCACTTTATACAACCAAGTGACGACACACCTCCTCCTGACCTGTTTCTCCCTTCAGGAAGTAATATTTTCAAAGTTAGAAGTAGAAGAATATAGAGAAGGCTAATAAAGGGAGGGTAGSAATAAGTCTAACTTATCCAACRATGGAGCCTTCATCATCATGTCTTCCTCCTCTGAATTTGCATGCCCCGCTAAATTGTCTTTCTTGTTCTGTTTCTTTCTGGAAGGACAACAAAGAATTCTTCCCTGAATACATACTGACATCCAGGGAGCTCTCAGTAAAGGGTYTGCCCTAGCCACATTTATTGTGAAGTGTAACAGTTGAGGGTCATTTCTGTCATGACATTAAAGAAGACATAAGATGAAGTATTGGATTTTATTTGAGAACACCGATAGTTCTTCAGAGAACAGAAAAAGTTAACATTCAAAATCACACTATATTCATAAGAAAAAGCACTAGTCAAGTGCAGTATGTRATCAAAACACAACAAAACAAAAACAAAAACAAAAAACAAAAAACAAACAAAAACCCGAAAAAGGAATGAACTCCTATAACTAAAAACATAAGAAATAATGTGTGTATGCATACATATGCACATGCATGTGAGTGCAGTGCTCATAGAGACTAGAAGAGGGCGCCAGATCTCCTGGATCTAGAAATACAGGCACTTGTGAGCACATTGTGGGTGCTGAGAAGGAAATTCTGTTCTTCTGCAGTATGTACCCTTAACCACTGAATCCTCTCTCCAGCCTGAAAAATAAACACTTACAAAAAAAAAAAGACTTCCAGAAGAGACAGCAGAGGGGGAGGTATAAACAAATGCCACAACAAAAGCAATAATAATGCAGAGGAAGAAGATGGGAGAAAAACCAGTAATTACCACATCACCCTAAGAATAGTGTTCACATTTAATGCAGGTTTTAAAGTTTAGTATGTTCTCATTGTCCAGATTTTACACCTAGCTTTTGCACAACTGTATTCATACAGCCGGCTGGTGTATATTTCTTAATCTATTACCATGAAGTAATAGTTTCTCATGTTATTCGTTTATAATTTTTATTTTATGTTTTTTGGCTGTTTTTCTTGCACATGTCTATACTATGCGAGTGCCTGGTGCCCACAGAGGTTGGAAGAGGAGAGCAGATCCCCTGGAATTGGAGTTACAGAGAGTTATAAACAATCAGGTGGGTGCTGAGAATCAACCCTGAATCCTCTAGAAGAATGACCACCCCATCACCCCTCCCCATGTTATTATATCATATTAATACTGAATGGCATTTTTAAGTGTCTGCATGATACACATGGATGGAACCCACAGAGGGGCTGGGTTCCAATTTACTCTTACCGCTGCCATGTCTGCTTCTTTGTCTCCAGCACTACTCTTAGGATACACCCTAAACTCCCAAATGAACCACTGCCCTTCCTCTGCTGCAGCCGTGTGATCAGCGGACAGGCACCAGGCAGGGTGAGGTCTCCTATGTATCATACACCCCCTCCATCCTTTGGCTGCTGAGAGAGGCTGGAGCCTAGCTCATCAGAAGTCCTTTGGAGAGAAGCTGGTGAGGTGGGGGTGTAATCCTGGAGCTATCCTGTGAGCCTGGATCCCCAGAGCAGCCAGTCTGAGAACTTCAAGCACAGAGACATGGAGAGGAGGAGGAGAGGGAAGCCAAGGAGAAGGAGGAGGAGGAGGAGGAGGAGGAGGAGGAGGAGGAGGAGAGCCAGTGACTGGAAGAGAGGGGACACAGCGGAGAGGATTGAGCCCAACAGTTGTTACACTACTGACTGAGGCTCCTGAGGCTGGCCTCACTCTACGCCTTTCTGGACTCTGTCACATCAGCTGACATCTCCTTCACATCTCTCATGCTCACGTAACAGGACTGTCTTTTTATTATCTATAAATTATTACGCCTTCCCTAGTGTAACTTCAGCAATGGGAGTTGGTACTCAAGGTTTTTAGAGCAGATGGTTGATAAACACTGTCAAACTGAACTGACCCATGAGAACTTGCACAGAGGACAGTCATCACTGTACAGTACGGACTTTAGAYGCTGGCCGGCAGAGGGTTGAAGGGTGAATGCCAAGATAGTTGACAATTGACTTCATATCTATGATATTTTCATCACTCTCATATTCATTAACACTGTAACCTCTAGCATTTGTTGAGCTCCTGTGTGAGGCATATGTAACCTGTGGTTTGCAGTTCTGGGTACATTAATCCCAAGGGCAGATTTTCTCACAGCACTGTTAGGATCTGTAAAGCGAGAACTCACTGAAATAACCAACAGGAAGCAGCAAGCCCAGACGATGTTTTGTCTCCCCCGTTTTCCTTCGGGATGTAATCTTGACTCTTCCTGCACAGCCAGAATGCAGAAGCCCCTGACTTTTGCACAGACAAATCTGTTTCCTGTTTGTCATTCTAACTTGTTATCCATCATCTCCCGGCTTTTGTCCAGCATTTGGTGTGAGATTAGGAATGACGCAAGCCACATGAGACTGGGACCCAGCAGACGCAAAGGTATGCCGTACTGGACTTAGGAAAAATAAAAGTCACAAAGACGCCAACTCTCTTTAATTTGTAAATTTAATCCCGTTTTCATTACCGGTTGGTAAGATACTCCCCCATCTCTTCCACAAACCAAGAGAGCTGGTTCTGAAGTTTACACAGAAACCCAGACAAACTGGAGCAACCAGGGCATTTCGGAGGACAAGCATCAGTGAGGGTGAATGAGCCTCTTCTGAAGAGTAATGGTGTCCTACAACATCAGTAATTAAAACTGGGATCTGGGTATCTGCATGGACAAACAGACCAGAAAGGCTAGAAAAGGAGCCAGCCGAGAAAATGGCTTTGTGGATTTTGTAGCGAAGGTGGTTTCAAAATCCACATTAGACAGCACACCGTTGGCAAGGTTCTGAAGACAAGAAGTGCCACAAAGCGCAGACTGGAATTCTACAAGGGGATAGCTGCTAATGTTGAGTAAAACTACGTATGTACCCGACCTTCCTACAGAATCTTGTCTGTAGATTAAAATGTACATATGTAAAAATGTTAAGTGTGTAAAAGTTATTTATTTTAGCCAACATATAGTAAGAAGTCCAAGTGTCCGGCAATAGGGGCCTGGATAAACTGTGGTCTAACTGCACATTTGAACGCTAATCAGTTTCAACGACACGCAGAGGAAATGGCAGCAAGGTAGCTGTACTGAGCTCAGTGGGCAAAGAAGACTTGCAACAAAAGTGTAAGGATCTGAGTCCAGAGTCCAGAATCCATGTGAAAAACACAGGCATGTGGCACATGTGTATTACCAAGCATGGAGAAGCAGACACGGCAAGATCCCTAAGGTTGGCTGGTCAGCCAACATAGCCACTCTGGAAGAGTGCTAGGTCAAAAAGAGACACTTCAAACAAAGAAAGAAACAAAGTGGACAAAGCTTCCTGTGGAATGACCTAAGGTCRTCTTCTAGCTTTCAAATGTGCTTGTACACACAACCACACATGCATACATATGCACACACATGTAACCATCTGAACAGGTATACACACACAGACACACACAGGAGGACACACAAACACACACACACACACACACACACACACACACACACACCCCTGCCAGGCATGGTGGTACATGGTATCGAATCCCATACTAGGAACAGTGAGGCAGGAGGATCAAGGTCAGAGTGTCAGCTAGTTTGGTCAAAGACAGCCTGGGTTGACACAAAAAGCACAAATCTCAGAAACAAAAATCAAATAAGCAAACAAACAAAAATAGGTGGCAATTGACTACTGTGTAATCCCACTTGTATATCAAAGGGAAGTTTTGAATATGTTCATAGTTGTTGCTATCTGTGTAAAGAAACTCTGCAGAATTACACAAGAGAGGTGACCTGTGAGGAAAGGAGGAGTCTTAGGTGGAGATGGAAGATAAAAGCAAAACTCATCAATGCATTCTTCTCAAATGTCAGTTTTGTTATTTTTATCATAGTTTATATTACTCTCTCAAGTAAAGCAAAAAGGGTTAAAAACCTTTGGTGAACGCATACTGTGTGTGAGAAATGGACTAACCTTGTAAACACATCATCTCACTTAATCCCCACAAGAGTCCTACGAGGTTTTAGTTTAATCTCCGTTTTATGGATGAGAAAACAATTATGTAGCTGGCTTAAGTGATTTGCTCCCCTCCCCCTCCCCTGCCAATCTCTGTCTCTCATTCTTCCATGGGCCCAGCTCGATTCCAACTTCCTGCCAGTCTGCAGGAGCTTTTTCCCCCTAACGCTAGCTAGTTTTCTCTTTGACTCTCTTTAGCAATTAAATACTTACTTTATAGCATTTTTAAAAATAGTAACATCCTCTGGGCCATTGGCCTGGGCTTGCTCCAGCTCTCTGAGTAGACATCATGAGTCGGATTGTACACACATACTCCATATTTACCCCAACAGGGTCAGGTAGGTTTTCTTATTCTCAATTTATACCAAAAGAAACAAGCTCCAGAAATGCTAAGACTAGCTAGGAATCTGTACCTTTGACTAGAAGATAAGGGTCTTTCCATCACATTACAGATATCTCTAGATGGTCTCCTCCCAACTCTCTGATTGTACCACATACATCGAATCAAATGTCTGACTTGATTATTCTGGGAATGAGGACATGGCAGTAATTTATGTTTCATTTTAGGGAACTGCCAAATATTTTACAAAGTATCTATAACATCTGACATTCCCACCACAGATGAGGGAGGGCTCTGTTAACAGCTGTCACTCTTGTTTATACTGCCACAATGATTATGATGAGACCTTGGTGAAAAATGAAAACCAGGTATAGCTTTAGTCTCAGCTTTTCTTTGATGAATAAAGCTGAGAATGTTCAAAATCTGGTCCTCAGCTGGCAGCATAAGCCACCACCTGGAGGCTTGATAGCAATCTAGAATTTCAGCTCTCCCCTCAGACCTACAGTTTCAGGATCTGCCTCACTCCCAGGTGATTAACTCCACTCCAGAATCCTGCTCAGCTGCAACTCCTTATGATTTTGTGATCTGGAATCTCTCCATCTCAGAGATCCAAGCATGGGCTTGCCTCATTTTCTTCCCTCAGATTACCTATTAAATTTCTCTAAACCATGTTTCAGGACTATTCGAAAGGATTCTTTTGGAATTATACCCGAATATCCACAGAGAAGGATAACGTTTGGTGTGATCTGCTGAATGGTCAATACATGGCTCCTTGCCAGGAGACTTGCTCTTAACTTTGTGCTGACAGAGCTGGGATATTTCGTTCTGGAAGCCTTTAGCACCTCAGAAGAATGGAATCCCAGGCTGCTGTGTGACAGTTAGCTAGCCTAACTCAAATTCCTTGTGGAGGACATCACCCTTACCTGACTTTGCGGCTCTGTGACCATGTTTGGTGCCTTTCCGTTTATAAATTCCAAAGGCTGTTGTGGTATTAGTCAACTTGATAACTTATGTTGTTTTTTTTTAAAAAAATAGCTTGTATGTCTGATATTTGTGTTTTGCTTATAGTATGGGAGATGTTTCAGATTATAAAAACAGAGATTATTTCCCAATGGAAGAGCAACAGAAAAGTTGCAAGTTAATACAATTAATTATATTTTCCTAAACCTTTTGTAGCATTAGGTATTTCTTTATTCCTAAACTTTTACATTATTTTAAATATGTCTATAAGTTAGCCTAGTTGAAAAGGAAGAGTATTTGTATGGAGGGAGTGTAGAGAGAACACTAGGCAGTTTAGAGCACTTGCCTCTCTTGTGGAGGACCAGACTTCTGGTCCCAACACCCACTCTGGGCGATTCACACCCACATGTTACTCCAGCTCAGTGGGATCTAACACCCACATCTGGCCTCACTGGGCATCTGTATAGATGGCAGACACACACTCACAAAAATAAATAGAAAATTAATATTAAAATGAGCGCAAGAGCCAGGGAGGAGGGAGACCATGAGGAGAAAATGAATCAACCGAGCAAAGCTTACATGAACTCACAGAGACTGAAGCAGCAAGTGCGGGGCCAGCCTGGGTCTTCCCCAGGTCCTCGGTGCTTATATCATGGCTGCCGGCTTAGTATTTTTATGGGATTCCTGAATGTGTGAACAAGTGGGTCTCTGATTCTTGTGCCTGCTCTTGGGGCTCTTTTCCTTGTCCAACTTCAGTGTGATAGTTTTTTGTTTTAGTAGTTATAATATTAAATATTGATATTATCAAATATTAATACTTACAGTAAATTTAGTTATAATATTTTTATTTTGTCATGTTTGAGCGTTATCTCTTAAAAGCTTCTTATTATCTTTCAAAAAATAATTTTATTCTTTTCTCATACATTCCATCCCCATCATAGTTTGCCCTCCCTCTGCTCCTCCCAGTTGGGTCCTCCCCACTTCCCCTCCCCTTCAGATCCCCTCTGCCTCCACTTCCCTTCAGAAAAGAGCAGGCCTCCCAGGATCAAATGAACACAGCACATAACAGACAGTGGGGGAGAGTCTTGAACCTAGGTACAGGAGACAACGTCCTGAACAGAACACCAATAGAGCAGGCACTAAGATCAATAACTTAATAAATAGGACCTCATGAAACTGAAAGGCTGCTGTAAGGCAAAGGACGCCATCAATAGGGCAACAYGGAAGCCTGTTCTTGTCTATTGAGAAACAGAAAGGGAGTGGATCCGGAGGGCCGCGGGGGGGGGGGGGGGGGGGGGGGGGCGAGCTGGGAGGTATAGAGGGAGGGCAAACTCTAACCAGGAATCTATTTTCAATAAAACTGGGGGGAAAAAGAGTACTCTTAAAAAAGAGAGAGGATTTTTATTTTTGAAAAATCTGGGAAATTCAGAGAAGTTTATGGGGCACTAAAAAAAACCCCTAAACTATAACACTTTACATTTACTTTTGCCTTTTCCCACTTTTTCTTTCTTTTTCTTTTTGGGATGTTCTTGTTTCTCTTTGCAGCTTACAGTAGGGAGGCTTATTTGAAGATGTTGCATTTCATCATGACAAGACAGATGCTCACAGTTCAACAGGATGAGTCAGCTAAAGCGGCAGGAAAAAAAGACACACATAGACACAGTCTTGGGCCCTCCCCAGAGTGTCCGCTGCTTCCCTGTGACTGAGATCCCACAGGATCCTGCATTGGCCTGTGGTGCCTGCAGCTCAGCTGACACAGCTGCTGGGCCGGGCCGGACTGGAGGTGTTTGCTGTGGCCATCCTGCTTACCAGAAGGACAGCACGCCCTCAGGCACAGTCTGTTTCCTTATCCTGCAATGTATATGATGCATAGTCTCCCTTCCAGCATATGGGCAAATGCGAGGAACTTGATCATCAATGCCARGCGTCGCTGGGCTCTAACAACTCTAACTCACTCACTTGGTAGCTTTATGTTCAGGATTGTGATAGCACTCACATCCTCTGGTCTTAGTTTTCTTAGCTGTAGAGTGTGGCTACTAAAATCTACTCTGTAGGGTGAATATAAGGACTGGAGATTATAGGTGATCATTACCTGCAGATGAATAGGCCCATGATAAGTTATTGATAAAACTGCCGCCATTCCTTTAGTTATCCATCTCTGCATGCTTCTGTCAAGCTGGCTTTGAACTTTAGCTTTATCTCTATCTAAGTGAATGCCTTCTGAAATCACAGAACTAGCTGCACAATTCCACCTAAGCTCTAAGAATCCAAATATATATTCATATTCTCTCTCTCTCTCTCTCTCTCTCTCTCTCTCTCTCTCTCTTTCTCTCTCTCTCTTTCTCTCTCTACTTTCTTGCCACTGGTAAAAAGATTCAAGGGAGGACTCAACCTGGACTCTGTCCTTTGAGAGCTTTTGATCTCACTGGGAAGATAAGACATAGACAGAAGATGCAATTAGAGTAAGAGGGAGCAAGGGCGCTCAAATGTGCTGAGCAGCATGTTCTACGCCTCTTCCTACTTCTGGATTCCGTTCTTGCTTCATTAAACCGTGCTGCCAGACTGCTGACTCACGTTCCAACTCTGGACCTATAAGACAATGCTATTCCTCTCCTGTAGACGTAACCAAGTCAGATTCCTCTATTGTGTATAAGAGGAATTTATGTCCCTTTGGGGCAGTTTTCCCTGACTATCTTTCATAGCATGTGTCTCTATCACATGATGATTTTTCTACACTGGCCTTCTTGTAGCTAACCTGATAGCTAACATGGCTTCCTCCCAGAGATAGCTAAGATAAAGCTATCTAACCATCCATCTTTATCTGCAGTGTCTGATACTTTACACTTCTCTCTGTACTTGAATCCATACCCTAGTGTCCTGGGAGTGATGGCAGGGGGTACAGGTAGAAAATCATGGAGAGATTCCTGCTATTCCAAAGCCTTTAGTTTGCTTTCAAGTGCAAAGAAGCTCAGTGAGAATCTGGATGTGCCGTGGTCTGACAACAGGCACTAGTTATGATACGACCTCACCAACAAGCAATGTGCTCACGAGTGACCAGCTACGAGTCAGGGCACACAGCACCGCYTTCTCTCCTCTCTCCCACATTAGACAGGCATGTCTGTGGAACTGTGAATTTCTCCTGAAAAATGCTAGTAGGACCATCATCTTCAGATTCCTCATCTTATAACAGGCTATRACGTAGAYCCGTTAGATCAGAGGGATAAGCCACTAGTCAAGAATGTGGTTAACAGGAAATCCGTTTAGTTTCTTAGTTGTGCTAGGAGCAGAAGGACAGCTGGACAGCTGGACAGCTGCAGTCAAGGAAATCAAGCTCTCCCGAGGCAATGGCATGTGGTAGAAGTTTCAGGAGCTGTCCTGACTCCTGAACCAGAGGAAAGGTAAGCAGTACTCAGAGGTATAACGGAGAAGCCACGTGGAGTTACATTCACCTGGGGTGTATGCATGAGCACCAAGGAAGGGCTTAGGAGTAGAGGAGACTTGATGAGACCTTCTCAGCRTCACACTGTGCAGATAAGAGAACTGGCTTTGAGGTCAGATGACAAGGAGACTACGGAGAAAAGAAGCCTGGTTTCCTGTTGATTCTTCTGTTGTCCCTTGTACTGCAAAGTTCTGTATGTGCTGAGACTACCAGACATGGGCTGACTAGCTAAGGTTACTTGAGATGGAAGTTTACTCAGGTACACCTGGGATGCATATGTTTAAATTCATACAGGTGGTTTTATGGTAGTGAGGAAGTATCAAAAACAAAACAAAACAAAAAACAAAAGCAACAACAAAAAATGTCTAGGCTACTATTACTGCATCTTAAACCTAGTAGACATCCACTAATAGTTATTTGAAACTTTAAAAAAAATTACTTAACACATGACAAAACTAAAACTCTCGTCATCCTTCTCAATTAGTATTTCTTGATGGAGGTGGAAGTGACTGAGTCTACTTTGTGGGTGGATTTACCTAATAATAGGCAGTTCTAGCCAGGGTCTGTGTTGACTGAGCCAGATAGAAAGCTTCCCCATGAGTGGACGGCAGGGCTGGAAGAAGGAATAGCTGCTACAGTCAACCCAGGGATCTCAACAGATTGCCAATTTATGGCAGAGTTTCTTCTTTCTCCTCCTCCTCCTCCTCCTCCTCCTCCTCCTCCTCCTCCTCCTCCTCCTCCTCTTCCTCCTTCCTCTTCTTGTTTGTTTGTTTGCTTGCTTGCTCTTTAAGCCGTGAAAGGAAATGATCACACAAAGGAGGGATCTCAACAGATTGCCAATTTATGGCAGTTTTTCTTTTTTCTCCTCCTCCTCTTCCTCCTTCCTCTTCTTGTTTGTTTGTTTGCTTGCTTGCTCTTTAAGCCGTGAAAGGAAATGATCACACAAAGGAGCTTGGGCCTATAATGAGTCACCATTCAACCGTTTGTCTTCCTCACAGACCCACAGATAGTGCCACAGTCAGAAACTCTAGCTCCTAAGAMAGATCAGAGATCTCTCCGATGGAAAATGCCAAGCTTGTAAGGAAGCTTGAATTCGCTCTCCTAATAATTAACATCTTGTTTAGTAATAGTTGGGCTTCCCAAAGCTGTGTCAGTTACCCATGGGACACTTTACCTCTTTGAACACAAGTCAAATATGGTTTGATTGCTTCACAGTTATGTCTCCGAAACTTCCCAAATGCTTTTGAATTAGCTCATCACAGCCATGCAAGAGTCTTCTGAGAAGATACAGATAGATTTCCACATTAAAGAAGTGACAGAGAAAGAGTCCTATTGGGATCCAGTTTCAGTTGGGGTCTTGGGCAGCCACACTGTTAGAAAAACTTGGTACTTGGGGGCCTTCCATGCTAGGCCAAGAGAGGTTAAATGACTGTCTCAAGACCACACAACTATCACAGAAAATTCAGAGTGCCATGCCAGGAGCCAGGTTCTTTTCAGTTCTCCTCTCCAACCCATGTCAACAGCCCATCAGCATCCTCACGTGAGGGCTCACAGAAACACAGACCACMAGGTCTGCTCCAGAGCACTGGGTCAGAGAGAGAAGGTAAAGGGATACATGCAAGAATCTGCATGTATTTTAGCAAGTTCTCTGGTAACATTAAAGCTGCTGGTCTGAAAACTACACACGGGGAGAATCACTTGCTGTTTGAAGTGTAGTCCCGGCAGGCATCACCCAGGAGCGCTGAGAACCGCAGCCACTCAGGCCTGCCAGATTAGAATCTGCATTTTAACAAGATCTCCAGATGATTTGTATGCAAATTAAAATTTCTACAGCACAGCTATCAGTTTGCAGAATACGATATTGAGTCCTACAGAGACAGGAGAGAATGGTCTTGCTAAGTTCATTATCAGGCACTTTGTATTACAGCAGAAACTCCCCTGAACCATTTTAGGTACTTAATTTATTCTTCCAATGATCTTACAGGAGAGATACCAACACTATTCCCATTTTAAAGTTCAGGAGGTACCAGGAACAAGACATGTTGGCAACTTGACACAAGAAGAATAGATTCAGGGTTTGGGGCTGGACAGGCCACTCTCGAAGACCATGCTGTTACCTACAAGGCTACACATTCATAATCCCTGATTGTCACTCATCCACTGGGAGAGGTTGATGGAAAGGTCAAGTGATRTGGAGCAAAATCGAGGTTACAGTGARTCGATGGCCTRCGTCAGGAGAACTGGGGTACTCTTTCCACATGGGGTCAGTAGTCCTGGGGGTTGATGGGCCATCTGCGGCAGCTCTGAATGCTACAGATGACAGCCATTCCTGCTTCTGAGCTTCTGCCCTTACAAATCAGAAATAATAGTAACTGCTGAGGGTAAAAAGGAATTCCATTGGCAGCTGGGCTAGAAAAGGGGGTCACTGAGAACTGAAAGGGAAATTACAGTCTCTCACAATGGACTGGGCTGTAATTTGGCAGCATAAGCTGCATCAGATCAAAACTAGGATGTTCACAAGATATACTTGGACTCCTTCACACCGGATAGCCCAGACTTCTGATGTTTGAGATGAAACTACACACAGGCTGGATCTCACAGGGACCAGAGTCTCACAGATTGCGAGATTCTTCCAGTGAGCGSCCAGGTCATTCCTGCCTGGCCTAACTCCAATGCTTGAGCTTCAGATGGGCCTGTTTTCTCACTCCTCGCTTTGGAGGCCCCTCACAGATCTTGTGATGGTCTACCTGTTTTTCAGTAGGGTGTGTTCTCAGGGGCTGGGCCACTGGGTCCAGACACAACTGTCATGCTCTCCTACTTACTGACCTCACAGACTTGCTATAAATGTCAATGGGAAATAGCACAGAGAGCCTTATACAAATGTGTGGTTTTTTT
>BDUI01003923.1:65425-79855 GCA_002335545.1 Apodemus speciosus
CCTGGCTGTCCTGGAACTCACTCTGTAGACCAGGCTGGCCTCGAACTCATAAATCCGCCTGCCTCTGCCTCCCAAGTGCTGGGATTACAGGTGTGCGCCACCATGCCCGGCTCACAGATGCTTTCTTGAGGAGATGATGGGAGCAAATGCAGAACCCCACAGTCAAACATTAGGCAGAGAGAGAGTCTAGCTGGAGATTTCTACCAGGTCCYTCTCTTTGGAGTTTGAAGAACCCCAAGGAACAAGGGAAGAAGAATTATAGGAGCCAGAGGGCTCTAGGACATGAGAACATGGCCCACAGAATCAACTAAGCAGGGCTCATAGAGACAGAGACTGAAGCAGCAATCATGGGGCCTGTATTGGTCTGTTCTCGGTCCTCTGTATATATGCTATGGTTGTTAGCTTGGTGGGTTTTGTGGAACATCTAACATTGGGGGTGGAGGCTGTTTCTGACTCTTTTGTCAGCTCTTGGTACCCTTTTTCCTCCTTCTGTGTTGCCTTGCCCAGCCATGATGTAAGGGTTTGTGCCTGGTATTATTGCAACTTGTTTTGTCTTGTTTGATATCCCTAGGAGGCCTGCTCTTTTTTCTTTTTTTTCCCCCTGAGGAAGAGTGGTTATGGGGGGGAAGGGGAGCTCTGGAAGGGGTAGAGGGAAGGGAAACTGTCAATGGGATGTATTGTATAAGAGAAGAATTGAAAAACCAGATAATTTTAAATCCTTACCTCATGGACATATATACAAAGTATGTAATTTATACCAATTTCTACAATGTTTCCTGGATAGGTCACATAATTATCTAGTTAATTAGTAACTCATGTAAATATGAATAAAGCTTAATTGTTTTCTTTCACTTAAAATATAAATGTCAGTGTAACTTCTGAGACTATCTTGTCACATGACTTTGGCGCCTTGAGCACTTTGAGTTGCACTTCCTTACGTTTGAGAGCATTCGCATCAGCCCCCTTGGAACCAAATGACTATTAGCACTGTTTTGTCTGTTGAGTACTCAGTAAGTACTGATGCCTGTTTCATAGACAGACAGCAAGCTTGGCAAGAGATGAAGATACTTTAGGAAGTTACTGGTACCTATGTGAGAACACTGATAAACAGGAGAGCTTGGACTTCAACCTTTAGTTGATCCTTTTACCTCAATTCTCCTGAATTACATTTTCTATAGCTTATTGGTATCCCTGTATCCCATGAATAGGAAGCAGGGCATGCTGGATGCCTGGAGACAAAGGGGTAAAACAATGCTGTGGCAGCCATCACAACAAGTGGAAGCTCTAGCTCTCCTTCAGACTCCTGAGTCTCAACACAAAAAGGACATCCTCTCGTCTCTTCCTCTCCCTGAAGTCAGCGTCTCCACCCTTCTGTCCAGTGTGGCAGCAGAAGGACCAGTGGGTCCTGTCTCCATGGATATTGCCTCTTTCTCTCCTCTTTTCTCCTGCCTTTACCTATCAGCTCTCACCAGCCTCCTAAGCTGTTCCTTGCATCCCACTAATGAAATTCCTGTTTCTTTTGTAATTGTATTTTAGCATGGTTCATGCTTTGATACCAACCTTAAATCAAACTCTTTGCAGAAAGACTATCACAGGGTGACAAGCTCCCTTCTGCATGTCTCATTACTGAAACATTTATTCAGGACTTTCTGAATGATCTGAATGGCTGCCTTTGAGTGCTGCAATGACTTAATACACTACAACTAAAGGATTTTAATTTCCTCTCCTGGTCTCCCCACTTTGGTTTCTGCCTGAGTTTCTCTCCTATTATGAAGACACCATCGGGAAGGGGTGGTGGGCCCCACTTGGACCTGTAGCCCGGAGACAGCCTATTGTAGCCCTGGAACCGGAAACATAGGTCATACAGGGAACCTTCAGATCGTGTTCTGTATGGCTTCCCAGATTCTGGGYAGTTTGTTTTCTCACTATGGCATGCAGTCTCTCCAAAAGGGTTATGGGTAGGACAGCTCTTAAGAGGAGAAAACATTGAAAATGAAAATCGTATTGTCTTTCCCTATCAAGTGACCTGTATCTAGGATACTTTATGATTTTGTTGTTGTTGTTCAGCAGCTGAGAATTAAGCTAAATGTCTCATGGACCCTAGACATGAAAAAAACATGAACAGGTAGGAGTTAACCCAAGAAATACAAAATTATAGACACAGACTTACCCGTGGGCTTCTGCTAATAGACAATATCACTCAGAAGATGCCCATAACAAAACACTAAAGATAATTTTCCTTTAGTTCTCAAATTGGCAAGTCAGACTCAAAGACAACAACATGGGGAATAATTTCAGTACATTCTAAAAAGAATCAAAACCAATTAGAACCAGACACCTATTAAAACTTAATTAGAGGCAAACTGTCCTTGCTGAAGTGTTCTATGTCTCCCTAACAGCTTGAAATTCATTCCATGTGAACATCAAACATTTTCCAATCACATGTTCAACTCTTTGAACACCCATTTCCTTGTCTTTGTTGACAACTCAGGAAAACCCCATAGTGTGTCAGTCATTCTAGTCCTTGGGACACAGGGGCCTGCTACACTGAAAACCTAATAGCTAAAACCCTCTCTTGCTTCTTCACAGCTCTGGATAAGTCAGTTCCTCCAGTATGCTGTCAGAACCCCATTTTGGCTACTTCTCCTCTGACTCACACTGACTGTTCCATAAAGCCCTCTGTATAACAGCCTATGAATACAGTCATTTGAGGATGAAGACTTTGAGTAGGGTGGGGGAGGCGCTTCCATTCTTCATCTTTCCAACATAAAATACTACCTCTGATTTGATCATTTCTAGAAAACTGACTTTCTGTCTCCTAGAACTGCTTGCTTCTTCTGTAGCTCAATCCTCTTAGTAGAGGTAACAGCAAGATATCTTACATCACCATCCTTCCAAAGCCTCTGCTTAGCCTGAAGAAAACTTATGTGCATCCCTTGACTCATCATATGTAAATCACTAGATGCAGCCCATAATATAAATGGTCTCAAGAATAGAAATCACATCATAGACTTAATAGATGTAAAGAAGACATTTGACAAAATCAAACATCACTCTGGGGATTTTGTTTATTCTAAAGGTGTGACCTCTGGAAGGTTGACCATGCTCCAGTGGACGACCACATCCCCAGACATGTATGGGCAGCACTAGCTGGATTTTGTGAGCTATTAAAAGAGAAGACACAAAGTTGGAAATAGGGGGAGGTGGATCCTGGACCTGGGAGGAGTTAGGAGAAGAAGTAGGGGATGGATATGACCAAAATACATTATATAGAATATTTTAAAGAATCAGTAGAAAGATTTTATTTTTAAAAGTCCCAGAGGGATTAGGAATATAGGAGACATATCTCAACTCAATAGAGATTAGGTCTGAGAAAGCTATATCATGCCAAATGCAGAAAAGCCCAAAGCATTTTCATCAATGTCAGAAACAAGATAACAATGCCTACTCTCTACCCCTGTTTATACAGTACCTGAGGCTTGAAGCAACAAGAAAAAAGAAGTGAATAAAAGGGACACCAAAAAGTTAAAGCATCCTCATTTTCAAATGACATGATTCTATACACAAGGAAACATAAAGACTACTATTTTAAGAAACCCCTGGAGTTGATAAACACTTTCAGCAAAGTAGCAGGTTATAGGATTGGCATACCAAAATCAATAGTATCCTATAGACCACTGCCAAATATACTAAGAAAGAAAACAGGGAGATGATTCTATTCAAAATAAACTAAAACTTAAAAGATACCTTGGAATTAACTGAGGAAGTAAAATACCTTTATGGTAAAAACTTTAAAACAATGAAGAACGAAATCGAATATGACTTTAGAAGACAGAAAGGCCTGAGATGCTTGTGGGTTGGTAGGATTAATACTGTGAAAATGGCCACCCTATCAAAAGCGATCTACAAATTCAACACAATCCCAATCAAAGTGAGAACTCAATTCTTCACAGAAATAGAAAAAAATATTAAAAATTCATGCAGAAGCACAAAAGGTAGCTAAAATCAATCCTGAACAATAAGAACACTGCTTAAGTATCACAATACCTGATTTTTAGTTATATTGTAGAGACATAGCCATAAGAAAAAAATTACAATACAGGCACAAAGATAGAGACACAGGTCAGTGGAATAGAATAGAGAATTAGGGTGTAAGGCCATATAAACCATAGACACCTGATTTTTGATAGAGCTCAAATACATATTAGAAAGAAAGTCTTTCTGACCAATGGTATTGGGAAGACTGAAATGCATGCACTTAGAAGAATGAAACTTGATTCTTGTTTCTCACTCTGCACTATAATCAATTCCAAATCAATCAAAGACCTCAGTGTTAGAGCAGACCATCCCACTGCTATCAAGTAAAGGAGAGAGTACACTTCAAGATATAGACATAGCCTAGGACTTTCTGAACAGGGCGCTAGTCACTAGGGAAGTATGAACAACATTCAAAGGAGAACTCGTGAAAGTAAAAGGCTGTTGAGCAAGTGAAGAAACAGCCTGGAGAATGGGAGACCATCTTTGCTCACTGTACTTCTGGCAAATGATTGGCATTTAGAATATATAAAGACATTTACAAACTAAATGTCAAGAAACAAACAACTTCACTAAAAATGGACCATGGAACTGAACAGAGAGTTCTTAAACAAATGACTAATAAATGTTTTAAAGAGTTTAAAATATATGGCCAGTAAGTAATTGCAAAATAAAATTGCCTTGATATTTCATCTTACTCAAGTAAGAGTGGCTATTAACAAAAAGTGTGTACGAATGCTAGCAAGCATGTGCAGGAAAGGTGCACTCATATTTACTCTTGGTGGGAGTGCAGACTGCTGCAGCCATTGTGGAAATCAACGTGGAAATTCCTCAAACAGCTAAAAATAGAGCTGCCATATGAGCCACCTAAACAATTCCTGAGTATATACTCAGATAATCCTATGCTCTACCAAACAGGGACCTATACTTGTGTGTTCATCTGGTTATTCACACGGTATTCATATGCTCTTCACAATAGCAAAGAAATGGGACCAGCCAAAGTGTCCATCAATGAATCAATGGATAATGAAAATGTGGTACATAGCCACAATGGAATTTTATTCACTGGGAAAGAATGATGTAACTGTGAAATTTGCAGGAAAATGGATGGAACTGGAAAATATTATACTGAGTGAGGTAATTTAGATGTGGACATAGAAATGTCATAAGCTCTCCTTGTATGCAGATCCCTAATATGAAGCCTTAGAGTAGCATATTTAACTATGAGCAGTGCTAAGTGCCAGGAACTTAGAAAAAGGCTCTTAGAGGGTGATGGGGGTGAGGGGAGAAGCCCGAAGGGATGCAGAACAGTAGAGCATACTGGGCAGGAAAGTGAAAGGACTTCCTGAGAGGAAGAGTTTCAGTAGAAGGAGAAGGAGAAAAGGGATACGGTGAAATGACTAAAATACATTCTATAAGTGAATGAAACCATCGAAAGTCTATTAAAACATCTCCATGCCTGCTGACACCGATGGGGGTTGTATGGGCCTCCACCTTGACCTCGCCCTACCTCTGTACCAGCTTTCTTTCAGATAGTCTCAGAGGCAAAATAAATTTCCTCTCTAGGTGATATCCAATCTAAAGATGAGAACATTTCAATCCTCATAGGTGCCAATAGTTCAACTACTGATTTCCTTGGGGGACTTTCTCAGTTTGGAAGTAGTCTACAAGCTGATGACAATATTTTCCAATCTCTCTCTACAGTCCTCCAGATTTTAAACTGGCTAAATGCAGGTGCTCAATGGTTGGCATTTGCAAGGTAAGGTTGGCTCTGTTATAAATAGACTAGATATCTGCCGTTACTGGGGACCGTGTTTGCAATGTACCCTTTCTGTCTACAGTCTTGAGATCTGGTTATCAGTTCTTTGAACAGCAGGAAAGATCCGACTTACAACTGAGTTTCTTTCCTCATTTTATACAATCACCGGCCACCAATTTAGACCACAGGAGTTGTGTGTGACGGGAGGGAGGGTTGGAGGTGGGGGAGGCAGGCTTGCGGGTCAGATGATTGAGTCTGGAGGGGTGACCTGGTTGCCAAACCAGCAGGCACARCAGTAGGACTTCTTTTCTGAACATTTCTGGAATGGCCTTGTGACTCARGTGACAAGTGAAGCCTGACCTTCTTGCTGAACGACATTCTGAAGCATTGCTCTGCCAGCCCTCACCTGAGTTCAGAGCCACAGCAGGATGCCGGGGAGTGAGGCTATGCACAGGCATTCGGAGAAAGCTGCTCCCTTTTTATTTCAGATTCTGTTTGTACCTTCTAMGAGCAGCAACCTTGAGGTACTGTCCATCCTCTCTCTCTTTTTTTTCTTCAAAACTTTGAAATGAAAATTGTGGCTGTCACTATAAACGTGACTAGTAACACACATATACATTATAGATGCATGTGCATACACACATATACACAAATAACGTTTTAGTGATTGGAGTTAGCATTGTTAAAAATGCCTTACATATGTAAATTTACTCAGTCCTGAACAACCACTCTAAAGGGTAGATGCTATTTTGCTCCTACAGAAGTATTATAGATGCTATTTACTCTATATTTATGTAAACTACTTTATAGTTTACTCTATAGTTATACTCTATGCTATTTTACTCCTATAGAAGTATTATAGATGCTATTTACTCTATAGAAGTCAAGGAAATGAAACTTTTGATCCGATTTTTACAGCAGACAAAGCAGGGAATCTAGGGTTTGGGATGCAAGCCACCCAACCCCACCTCATTACCCAAATTTAGTAGGTCTCATGCTTTGGCATTGTGTTATATTCCTGTCTCAGAAGCAGTTAGCCTTTTTTCTAGAGTTAACATGTCTACAAGGATCCACTTGGCCTGAACATCTTAAGAAAATCCTGGCATGTATAGAYTGGAACTTGGAAATAAGAAGAGAGAAGTCTCCCTTACTTTATAACCACAAGGTTCCTCATAATAGAATGTTTTCTTGCAAGTGCCCTAAAAATATGGTTTGATTTTTTTCATATTCTAATGTGCCTGTGGCTTTTTAAAGAAAGTGTATTGTATCAGTTACTTTCCTTATTGCTGTTACAAAATATCCAGCAAGAGTAAGTTCAACAGGAAGGGTTTATTTTGGACAACAGTTTGTAACGACAGTCCATTATGGTAGCAGGAGGGGGGTCATGGCAGAAGGAACTCGGGTAGCTGGTCACATTGTGTCCAGACAGGAAGCAGAGGGAGAAGAATGATGTTGTTCACCCACCTTTCTTCTTTTTATGTAGTCTAGGATCTCAGCTCCCTTGACTGAGCCCACCATGGCGTCCATATTTAGAGTAGATCTTTACACCTTAATTAACCCAGTTCCTCATACATGGGTCCCAAGGTTTGTCTTCAAGGGCACTCTCAATCTTGTCAAGCTGTCAATCAATATTAACCATCATAGGTATCTTAGGTTCTCTGTCTCCACAAAATGAGGAAACTTTGGAATTTCCTCCAAACCTGTCTGAAAACAGGTTGCTATAGGATCCAGAAAGAGAGTCAAGTTAAAAATAACCCAGGCCTCATTAGTACTGAATATACTTAAGGATTTTCCAACAATAAAGGGAGACAGGAAGAAACCTTAAATGTATATGCTGGGGTTTCTGTTTGTTTGTTTGCTTGTTTGTTTGTTCATTCCACAAAAATAATCCTGGAGTCTTATGTTGTTTGGTTCTTTTAAAACCCAGTTGTTTTTGTAATATTCCATGTCAGTAGGGCTGGAATTCTGTGAGGTTGATTACACAGGTCACTGAACCTCACCCTCCAGGTTTCCTTCAGTTCTTTCCCCATGGCTTAGGAACAGGACTTGAGACATGAGCCCTAAGAGATCAGAAATCNTGGAACTTGGAAATAAGAAGAGAGAAGTCTCCCTTACTTTATAACCACAAGGTTCCTCATAATAGAATGTTTTCTTGCAAGTGCCCTAAAAATATGGTTTGATTTTTTTCATATTCTAATGTGCCTGTGGCTTTTTAAAGAAAGTGTATTGTATCAGTTACTTTCCTTATTGCTGTTACAAAATATCCAGCAAGAGTAAGTTCAACAGGAAGGGTTTATTTTGGACAACAGTTTGTAACGACAGTCCATTATGGTAGCAGGAGGGGGGTCATGGCAGAAGGAACTCGGGTAGCTGGTCACATTGTGTCCAGACAGGAAGCAGAGGGAGAAGAATGATGTTGTTCACCCACCTTTCTTCTTTTTATGTAGTCTAGGATCTCAGCTCCCTTGACTGAGCCCACCATGGCGTCCATATTTAGAGTAGATCTTTACACCTTAATTAACCCAGTTCCTCATACATGGGTCCCAAGGTTTGTCTTCAAGGGCACTCTCAATCTTGTCAAGCTGTCAATCAATATTAACCATCATAGGTATCTTAGGTTCTCTGTCTCCACAAAATGAGGAAACTTTGGAATTTCCTCCAAACCTGTCTGAAAACAGGTTGCTATAGGATCCAGAAAGAGAGTCAAGTTAAAAATAACCCAGGCCTCATTAGTACTGAATATACTTAAGGATTTTCCAACAATAAAGGGAGACAGGAAGAAACCTTAAATGTATATGCTGGGGTTTCTGTTTGTTTGTTTGCTTGTTTGTTTGTTCATTCCACAAAAATAATCCTGGAGTCTTATGTTGTTTGGTTCTTTTAAAACCCAGTTGTTTTTGTAATATTCCATGTCAGTAGGGCTGGAATTCTGTGAGGTTGATTACACAGGTCACTGAACCTCACCCTCCAGGTTTCCTTCAGTTCTTTCCCCATGGCTTAGGAACAGGACTTGAGACATGAGCCCTAAGAGATCAGAAATCYGAGAGGCATGTCTGTCAGTTGTTGTTTTGGAACCCTGGCGTGCAGAAACCATTTGCTGAGGAGGACATATTTAGTCAAAACTCTATAATATGAGCAAAATTAGGCTGAAATAGACATGCAAATACATTTTTWAAAACAAGGATCTGGAGTTAACAGTGAGAGATGGGGCCAGATTCAAGGGAGTATTGGAGAATTTTTTAGTAAGCCATGCTAAGCATCACAGTTGTATTGACCTGTGATGGAAGCAGACTCACGCACACTGGACTCTTAAATTTGAGCTTGCCCTGCCACTTACCAGCTCTACAGCCATTAACAAATTTCCTATCTACTCCTAGGTTCTTATTAACAAATATGCTCATGTTCATAAAATGGTCACAGCTGCACACAGAATTTCAGAACACAAAGAGTCATCAAAATAAAATCAGTGAGCCTTCCATTGAAAACCTCTAACACCAGCAAAGACCTGTTCAATGTTTTGGAATCATCCCTCTGATATCAAAAGTGATGATGGCCCTGTTCCAGCCCATCTCTAAGAGTTGGGACCTTTTGATGGTGCTTCAAGGTGAAGACAAATTCTTCCTGGTTAGACTCAATTGCTCAGGACTTTGGCACCCTCTAGTGCATGATGTGTGTGGATGCTTTCTAGCTCTCATCCTACCAGTCACATCTTCTGGAAAAACCCTACCGTGCTCTGATATATGAAGCCTCTTTAAAACAATTGTCAGGGCTCATGCATGTTGGACACCCCCGACTTAGCCTGCAGCAGCAGCAATGGCAGACAACCATGGCTGTGGCTGATACATGAAGGGATACGCCACGGCCACATATCGGTACGTGACAGGTATGCTAACTGTCAGAGCTCTAGGGAAATGATGCAATAGAAAAAGCCCATACAGACTCCAGACAAAGAGGTACATGCATTTAACCCAGGAGGCAGGAGCAAAGAGCACTCCTCAGCCTACATCTTTGAAGACTGGATGCTAAAATGTACCGTTTGCTATCAATTCCAAGATGCAGGATCTTTAATCATTTTCCATCCTTCTGGAATTGAATCCTTCTTACACATGACATTATTATGCTTTGTAATTTGATTTGGGGTAATTTTTAAATTTCTTTAGTGGTATATAATAATATTTAAATTCATTTTATAATTGCTGACATATTGATAATTATAGTGATGACGTCTGTAGTATAAGCTATTTTTTGCCCAAATCCTTTAGGCCAGCCAGTTTGTTTCCAAATGCTGTGAGTTTTATTTTCTAAGCAAAAGCCAGGCATGGCCGTAGGCATCTATGTCTCCAATGCTGGGGAGACAAAGAAGAGATAGGCAAATCCCTGGAGCTCATCGGCCGGCCGGACGGCCAGGCTACCAGATCGGTCAGCTCCCAGTTCAATGGGCGACTCTGTCTCAAAGACAAAATGAAGAGGAGCAGGGGAGGTGACTCATTGGGTAAAGGCACTTGCCACTTGTCACTTGCCATCAAGACTCATGATCTGAGTTTCATCTCCAGGACTCACATGGCAGAAGAGAACTGACTCTTACCAGTTGTTTTCTGACCCCCTCCTACAATAAACAGATAAACAAACAAACAAGCAAATGAAATAAGCTGGAGAATTGATAGAGGAAGACACTTGATGTCTGCCTCTGTCCCCCACATAGACACACATAAACACTTAATGTCTGCCTCTGTCCCCCACATAGGCACACATAGATACTTGATATCTGCCTGTGTCCCCCACATAGCTGCACACAGACACTTGCCTGCCTCTGTTCCTTATATCACATGGGCAAAAGCACCTGCCACACTGGTGCACCCCCCATATGCACAATATTTTAAACGATAAATGAATTATTACAAATTAATAAGGAATAAGAGAATCAACTCAGTGGTCAATTTAATAGAAAAATAAACAAATCCTTGACTAGACCGCAGCCATGGGAATGGCTGAGATGGAAGACGCCAATGAGTGGGGTGCAGAGTAACTGGTTCTCTCTGATGTAAAGTTGTACAGTCACTTTGGAAATCCAATGGCCTCTACTTAGGCTTTGTGCCTCCACGAAGACCCAACAGTGTCATCCTCATCAGGCATATGRCAGAAGAAGTACACATTTCTTCAAAAATATTTACGAATAATCACAGAGACACCAGGTATAAGAGACAGAAAATTACAATTGGCCTAAGGTCCACCATTATTTGAATGAATACTTGCCCTTTTAGAGTCACACAACAAACCCAGCAATGGAAAGATAAATAATCAGCAACTACATGAWACAAAGAAGGTCATAAGCTTTACAATGAAAGAAGTCAGACTCGGAATGGCATAGAAATTAATTTATGGGAGGCACATTCTCTAGCAAAATTAATCTATGTCATTAAAACCAAGAAGCTGGCAACATGGGAGCAAAAAATTTGCATTGGGTACTGGTCATATGATGTATTTTTAAATCTACATATTGGTTGCATAGCTAGTATAATTTTATTAAAATCTATTGATTGCTAGGTATACCACTCAGTTGCTAGAGCGCTTGGCTAACATATGTGAGGCTCAGTCACCAGTTTTGAGGGAATGGAGCTGGAATTTAGGAAGCTTCAATGTCATAGAAGCAATGCAGAGGATAAATTATATTAAGAATCCTCATCAAATGATGAGAGTGAGGATACTTAAGAAGTGGGTGTGTGTGCACACATGTGTCTAAGTATGTGTAGGGTGGGGAAGAATCATAAGAAGGGAAAGAAATAGCTAAATAGTAACCCTTCAGCTTGTCACCTAGCCAGATTTTGCTCTCCTTCCTTAGGCCCCCTTGGGTTTCCCAGGTCCCTGGAGCACCACACAAAGGGCTTACTCTGGTGGCTGTCATCGACATATGCAAATAGGGGAAAGCTTGCCCTCAGCTTCTGAAATGTGTTAACAACTCTGGCTTGTGCATAGCAGTTTATTTTTATCAACATCTGAAGCTTGTTGCTTAAGATGCTGATGGCAGGGCATTGACAGCCTGAGTTCTTTTTTAGCCTTGGGTATAAGTGGGGGGAAGGGGAGGAACTGAGGACAGTGTCCCCTGGAGATGACTGGCACTGAGGAAGAATATGCCTTCTGACTTTTGCTGTCTCTTTCCTCTTTTTTCAAGAAGCCAGTATGTGGCATCCATAGCTATTGACTGGTTACTGTTTTCCTTCCACGAGAATCTTGTGTTTCTCTAAAGTTCTCATTTTATAAAATAGCGTATCCAGGATAGCAGTTATCTATGGCTAAAAAGCTGARGTTCCAGTCTTCGAGAGCAYAACCTCTGGGCTCTTTGCAGGAGCTTCATATCAACACAGTCACACTGTGTGTTCCCATAGCTGACCTGGGCATCTCCAGACTTCTGTTTACATTGTCATCACAGACAAATCCAATGTGTTGTATCACTAGTTCATTTCTATAAAGTACATTTCAGGTTTTTTTTTTTTTTTTCAATTTAAAGGGTGTAAGAGATAATTTATTCCAGAACCATCTTGAATGACTGTGGCCTAGGACACACAGATTTAGGTTACCCCAAATTCCGTGTTCCAGCATGAGAACAGTTTTATGAAATTTTATAGTTTTAAAGAGCAAAGAATGTCATGAATCAAGGCAAGTTTATAAATCATTGGTGCTTCAGTCTCTGGGAACCTCCAAGGTTCCAGGTTATTTAAGTCTGTTTGTTGGTCTTCTTGTGGAGTTGCTATCCACTTAGTTTCTCCCCAGTCCTTCTCCAAACTCTTCCACAAGACTTTAGGAGTTTTGCCTGATGTTTGGCTGTGGGGCTCTGCATTTGTTTCCATTGGCTTCTGGGTGGAGACTCTCAGAGGACAGCTATCCTAGGATCCTGTCTCACTCAGGATGATACTTTCTAGTTCCATCCATTTGCCTGCAAAATTCATGATGTCCTTGGTTTTAATAGCTGAATAAGATTCTATTGTGTAAATGCAACACATTTTCTGTTTCCATTCTTCAGTTGAGGGACATCTGGGGTGTTTCCTTTGGGTATTATGTAAAACTGCTGTGAATACAGTGGAGTCCGTGTCCTAGTGGTGTGGTAAGAACAAGTACTGTCTGGAATCTAGGCACATATGTAGCACATGTGCTCTTCATGCAGGTGCCCTATAACTAGAACAGGGGCCATCCCTACATATGTTGGTTGTATGTGTAATCCATTCCCCTAACTTGGCTACTTTGTCTGGCCTCAGTGGGAGAGGATGCACCTAACCCTACAGAGACTTGATATACCAGGGTTGGGGGATACCCAGGAGACTCCCATCCTCTCAGAGGGAAAGGAGAGGGGAGATTTGAAGAACGACCATAGGAGGGGACCTGGGAGGGGAGCAGTGATCTGGATGTAAAATGAATAAATAAATACATGGAAAGAAAAAATGGTGAGAAAGGAGATTAAAATGAGATGTGGAGGGGTGGGACCTTTCTATAGATCCAAGATGCTATCTGATGACAGCCTTAGTTTGTGGGTTTTTGGAAATAGTGTCAGCTGAGTTAATAGATTCCAATATTTTTGTTTGTTTGTTTAATCTATTAGTCACATGGTATCAGTTCTCTTTTTAATTTATTTTTTTAACTTGTTCACCTTACATTCCTCGTCCTCCTTCTCTTCCTTCTTCTATTTACATAACGCTATTATTGATAATTTGGCAATTTTACATCATGAATCCTGGTAACACTTGCTTCCTAGTCGTTTAAAATCGATGACTTCCTTCCCCTGGATCCCGAATACTACAGGCAGCCATTGCCATGTGGGTTTCAGAACAAAGTAAGCCATTGGCAGCTCTATGTGCTTGGAGTTCTATAAGAGCAGACATCTATTTCCTCAGTTACTTTTAAGATAATTAATACAACAGAGTGTGTTCCTGACAAAGAGCCCATGGTCACACTACCATTGATAATTAAGTGCATGTGACTTGGGAAAAATATCACAGAGGTACCACTGTAACATCCATATTCCTTCCAAAGAGCTCATACTACTTGCTATAGGTAATTCTCTGTCAGCTGGACCAGGTGCCCACCTCTGAGTATATCTCCAAGTATGTTTCCTAAAAGGTTAGACTGAGGCTGGGAGATCTACCTTGAATGTAGATGGTATCCTATGGGCTGGGTCTCCAGACTGTGTGGGAAAACTAATTAAGGTCAAAGTCCACCATTGACCAGATAGCCTTCCTGGGCTCGGCACAACATGAAGGACTCCATTAGCAGGGCGTCTCCTTCTCTGACCGTGTCTGGGAAATTCAAAACCCTCTACCTGAGGAATGCCACCACATAGCCTTAGTTAGATGACAGGATCAACTTTTATTCTCCTGATAAGACCCTGTTCAGTTAGCACCCGAGATTCCTGAAATGCTTCCCCATACWGATCATGTTGGTACCTTAAGCCTTCAGCCAGTGACTTTTGCCCATCCTGGATATTCCTACTCCATTCCCCCAAATTACACAAGCCTTGAATCACTCCAAGTAAAGTTTATCTGACTCCCCAYAGCTGGTCCAGGTGTGATCATTCACTGTCTGTACTCATAGGACTTCCAAATCCCCCATTAATCTTCTCTCCTCCCATTACCCTTGTGGACCTTGTC
>BDUI01003924.1:33356-43899 GCA_002335545.1 Apodemus speciosus
AACATAAATTTGATTTCCTTTCACATCCAAAAGGTAAAGGCTAACATGTTTTTAAATATGAATTAAGATGTACTTCACGATTTCTACTCTCTTTACTCCAAAATTGGAGAATAACTTTTAGCAAAAGAATCCCTATTTTCATTTATCTGTGAATTTGTTTATTCCAAAGTCACAGCATAAGCACACTCTTGAGTGCCAAGCATTTTATCAGGCACATAAGATAGGAAAATCAATTTAGAAATGAATAAAATGCAGCGTCTTGCCCTTGAAATGGCTGAGGAACCGCACAGTTGAGGCAATTATGTCAGAACGTGAGAAAGAACACAGGTGGTGCAGGARCCCCATGGGAATGGCGCTGAGGCCTAGGGCAGGTGTGGGGAGGAGGACCAGGTCAAGGAAACCTTCACGTATCATGATTTCAAGCTCAGAGGAATTGGATTAGGTGACAAGAGCCACTTCATGGAAAAAAGATGCTCCAGAGCATTCTTGGAAGCAAGCTGGCACCACTGTAGGTGGACAATAGAGAGAMGGCTGGCTGAATGAGGACGGCCAGAGGGAAGTAGAAGAGAAATTGAATCACAACAGTGTCTGAGCCTGTTTGACTTAGGATTTTGTGTWGTTATGACAGAATCATCGAGCCTGGGCAATTTGTGACAAGCTGAAATCTAGAGAGGTTGGGGAGGCCATTATCAAGACGACAGTGTTTGCAAAGGATTATTACATGGCACMGGGACAAAAGGCTAGCAGAGAGTGGGAAGAGAATGTGACTGTCACAGTAGAAGTCAGGCAGAGGTCAAGCAACCACATAGGAGTTCATCCCTAGTCCCCCAAATTCCTGTGTTCGTTCTACCCCAACAGCACCCGAAACTTCAGTTTATTCCAGTATCGACACTAGCATTCAGGGCCTGAATTTAAACCCTGACTACGCTTAGGGAATTTTCTAGCTGTGAGGCTAARAAATCAAAACAGTTCGTCTACTTCGAAAGTACAATTGTTTGAAAGGCATATAACAGACACTGTCATTTCAAACGGACAAGWGGACAGATGAGGGGATAGTGTCAGATCTTAGGTAAGACTCTCTAAGGACTCTGTGCACTTTCATATGGAATGGAGGGTAKAAAGATTGGCYTTCAAAARTTCTGCTAGATGCAGCCCACACGACTGTTCTCACGCATGCATACCACTCTCCTTGGCTTGTACAATGGCGGATTTACAGTTCTGGAATATTAGTTGTGACTCTAACCCTATGGCTCTGCCAGGCATTGCTCTAGTGGGGACTATGTGCAATGGATCCTTCCCTAATTGAAGCCCCTGCCTGAACAGACTCAAGCCAGCTCAAGCAAACATAAATCTGACAGGCCTTCCCATTTTTCCTTTTCTCCTCTGCTTGCTAAGAAGGAGAAGGAGAAGAAGAAATTAGATTAAAGCATTCCTAAAGCCACGAAGGTATTTGCCTTATTTGGTCACGCCATCCTCCTGAGGCTAACTACCAAAGTCTGTCTATCTATTAAGGATTGAAGTCCAACAGKGMCCCCCCCCCCCCCGGCTCACCTAATAAATATGGCCATTAAAATTAAACACCTTATCCTACCATGGGTTTCACCTTTTACCTTTATAAACCTTCATTTTCCTATGGGCCTTGTCTGTCTCCTCTATATCTACAGGCAGTACTTTGCCCAACCCTTTCCAACTCCCCTCCAGGGCAAACACCCCTTCCCCTTCTCTCTTGTCCTCTATTTCCTGTATTTCTCWCTTATTTCCTTCCTTATGTCCCTCTGTGCAGAGAACTTTGCCTTGACGTGTCCTGAGCCCATACTGATCCTCTCACTGCCCAAGTCCTGGGCCTCCTGTCAGTCACCTTTCAAATCCAGATGAAGGCCATGACGCTCCACTGCAGAGGCTTACTGCTTCCTTGGGAGTAATAAACCAAGAAGAGAAGTGGTTCTAAGAGTGTCTGGGCCCTCACCTGTGACAGCCAAGAACTGATTTCCTGATGTRCAAAGAGCTGAGTCTGGATGCAGTCATGGATGGGATCCAAGTCCAACCCCTGAGGACAATCTGTTACTCCAGAGCTCTAGACCCAGAATGGGAAGAACAGCCACAAAGACTTCCTAAATGCCTTCTGAGTCACTAAGGTTATGTCTTCATGACTCTGCCTGGCTTCATTGGATGTATACCAAGCCCTTATACATCCTTCAACATTTGCTTATWTTTTTTTACATGTGAGGCTTCARTTTTTCCAAATGTTTGTGTTCTGTTTCACTAAAGCTATAGGCTTCATCTTCAAGTCCCTTCTTTAATTTGTTTCCTTGTACTTTTGTTGAGCACTCATAACACTGGGGCAGATGGTGGTGTTCTTTTCTTTTTTTTTAACTTTTCTTTTTACAAATTAGGTCTCTTCTTTCTTCTCCTTTTTTACTTCATGCAATTCAAAGAAAATGTACAGCATCCAGAATGGTTTGTTGCTGAATATTTCTCCTAYAATATATCTTGGTTTATTACTCCCAAGTTTTTCACAAAACTGTAGAATTTGAGCCAAATTCAGGCACATTCTCTGCCAGATTTTACAAAATAAAATCATTACTCCAATTCTTCTACTTTGTTCCTTATTTCTGCYGGATCTCTCATCAGAACAACCTTCACTACCATATTTCTGCCAAATTAATAATGATAAGTTAAGTATCTGTAAGAAGCTTTTAATGTATCTCTCCTTTGTTGCATGATATTTGATCATACTGTGAGCCCCAAGATTGTGCTATTTTCGAAAAAAAAAAATCCTGTTTCTAGTTGTGGTGTAGCTCAGCCCTTAGCATATATCTTTAAGCCCTTTGGCTAGAATACAGATTTGCCCTTAGCACACATCTTTAGTCCCAAACAACGAAGATAAAGTTAGGTTACAGTAGGAAGTGCCCATGTTTGAAAGTATTGATGAATTGAATTGSAGATGCAGTGTGACAAAACAAAGACATATTTGATAGGATAGAATATGCCAACTCTTATGAGAGGAAAGAGAGGAACATAAGAGGGAGCAGCACCAAGGGAGAGGGGGAGGAGGCAGTTTTACTGTGACAGAGAGAGACRGGTTGCAAAGAGAGAATGAGTTATACACAGGTGAAGACAGAACAATCCAGAGAATGAGGGACCAGAAGATTAGAACATATTGCCAAAATTACTATAAGTTCAAGCAGATCAATTCAGTTGGAGGCCAAGAGAGAGAAGTCAGATAGAACCAGTCAGCTTGGAGAGGAGTTTGAGCCAGAACAGCTGAGTTGACCCAACCAGCTAGGGCTCAGAAAGAACTAGAAAGGGTGAGTTTATTTAGAAGTAAATCACAGAGGATGAAAACATTCTAGGCCTAGATTAGATTATACAGAGACTAGAAGCTTCTAGGACTAGGCCTAGGTTAGCGGACGGATGCCATAAACCTTGGATGAATAAAAGTTACTGTACTGGTCCTCTTCTTTTCAGCCATCACTGAAAACCTTTGCAATGGTTCATTCATGAGAATTAAGACTTCATTCACAAACTCTCCCAGCCTCTTCCTACTCCTGTTGGATCCCACTGTTTGAGGTCACAGTCTACCAGGTCCAGATAGCTCCTCTGAGCTGGGCACAAAATGAAGAACTCCCTTTTACAGCAGCTTCCTCTTCTCTGTATGACCTTATCTGGGGAGCCCAACCCCTGTACCCTCTACATAGTCCTTGGCAACACTAAAGGTTCAATTTCCTCTATGTTGATAAGAACCTACCCAGTAAGTACTGGGACTCCTGGGATACCTTTCCATACAAATGAGGTTTTCCCAGTACCCTAAACCCTAGTCAGTTATTTACATTCACCCTGACAACTCCTTCCCACAGTCCCARGATCATAGATGACATTTGTTYGCATCCAAAAAAGTGTGTATGTGCACCAACTGTTTCACTGAAGATCATCTAAGAGAGTGATGAAATGTACCGTCTACAAGAGCTGTAATACTAACATCCTCAGAGAATGCCTTCTCCCCCTGTCTCTTACTCCCAGCTGAACTCGGATCCTGCAGATCCCACCCATTCCAGACTCTGCTATATCCTCCAAGTCTGGTGTACAGTGGTGTCTGAACACACTGAGGGAGAAAAGGAGGACTTGGAACCACAACTGGCCCCCAACATGAATACCACACACTCCCAGACTCTAAAGGCATCCACTTGCACATACACATGCTTTGTTAATCCTCTGTGACTCTGGAACCAATTTTCTGGTTCAGTCTATATTACTATCAAAACACAACGTAGAATCAGCAGATTTGCATATAAACTATATAATTTGTTCCATAGTTCTAGAGGCTAAATGATCTAATACAAAGGTGTTTCGCATCTCATGGGAGCTTTCTTATGGTGTTCAAATCACAGTACAATGAAGTCTTCTTACTCTATCCTAAAAGAGAAACAAAAAAAATTTTTTTTCTTAGGGAAGGGAATTGATGTTGAGAATTTGAAACTGGAGTTGATCTATTCTAGTACATGTGCTTCTGAAAGGTTGTAAAATCATCAGCTAAAAACATTTTTATTAGGAAATACAAGGCAGACGCTAAATGTGTTAACCTACAAGCCACATATAGAGGGATCTTCTTGGAGCCAAAGGAAAGAACTAGAGAAGGTCATTCTAACACACACACACTCCTACAGTCGTAGGAGTGGGAAGTACTGTCAAAAGTTCCTAAGCACATCAGCAGGGAGCTAATGAACACAGTATTGAAAAGAGCATGAGCTCAGACTCCTGGTGTCTTACACACACACACACACACACACACACACACACACACACACACCAGCAATTTTTTAAAAATAGTTACTAACCATTATGTGCTCCCTCCTTTTTTTTTTTTTAAAAAGACATTTATTTTTATATGAGTGCATGCTAGCTGTCTTCAGATACACCAGAAGAAGTTATCGGATCCTGTTACCGATAGTTGCAAGCCACCATGTGGTTGCTAGGAATTGAACTCAGGACTTCTGGAAGAGCAGTCAGTGCTCTTAACCACTGAGCCATCTCTCCCGCCCTACACACCATCAATTTTAAATCTAGGTTTTACATAGTAAAGCACATAGTTATAAACTTGTCAAAATCCCATTTTTTTCTGCCTATAAAATAAGATACTAATATCTCATTTGCCAAGATATTGAGAAGATTGGGCTTTCCCCCCTCTTATTAAAAATAGATTCCTTTTTTTCATTCAGTATTCCTGATTACAGTTTTCCTTCCCTCTACTCCTCCAAGTTTCTTTCCAACTCCCCTCAAACCCAAATCCAATCCCTCTCTGTCTCTCATTCAAAAAGTGCAAGGGAAACATCCTCCCACTGTCCCCCGAACCTCCCACCCCTGCCCACGCTTGCCATGGAGAGGAGAGAACAGGTGATGGAGAGATGGGAGCGGTGGAGGAACAGTGGAGCAGTGTGGTGCATGCACTGAGGAGAGAGGCAGAACTGGCGACCTGACAGCAAAGACAGGCGAGAGAGGGCTGAGGTAGATGGTGGATCATGTCGTTGCCCAGTGGAGTCCAGGATGGAGTGCAGCAACCTGGAGCTTAAGTAGATGTAGCCTCAGCCCACAGTCAGGCTGCCTCACCACCAAACAGCATCAGAGACCCAAGATGAGGAATGGCCCACTATCAAAGGGCCACCATATCCCATGATGCTGCTGAGGCCCAGGAGTAGGTCTGTGGCCTTGGTGTATCAGGGTTCGGGGTTGATGTCTAAAGACTGTGTTGTCACCTGCTAACATACAGATGTTCATGGCCTGKGCCGTGGCCTGAGCCCATGTTGATGTTTGTGGACGATACTGGCCCCAGGGACCTTACTAGTGTGAGTACCCTGTGCTGCCATCTTGCACCATAGTGGTGTCAGGGTCCAGGCTGCTACTGAGGGCCATGTCTCAATCCAAGGTCTTGCTACAGCTGGGGTCAAGTTGATGTCTGTCTTAGTCAGGGTTTTCTGTTCCTGCACAAACATCATGACCAAGAAGCAAGTTGGGGAGGAAAAGGTTTATTCAGCTTATATTTCCACATTGCTGCTCATCACTAAAGGAAATCAGGACTGGAACTCAAGCAGGTCAGGAAGCAGGAGCTGATGCAGAAGCCATGGAGGGATGTTACTTACTGGCTTGCTTCTCCTGGCTTGCTCAGCCTGCTTTCTTATAGAACCCAAGACTACCAGTCCAGGATGGCACCACCCACAAGGGGCCATCCCTCCTTGATCACTAATTGAGAAAATGCCCCACAGCTGGATCTCATGGAGGCACTTCCCCAACTGAAACTCCTTTCTCTGTGATAACTCCAGCCTGAGTCAAGATGACTCACAAAACCAGCCAGTACAATGTCCATGGCCCGTGTTACTACAGAAGACAAAGTAGAAGTCCCTAGCCAGCACTGCTACCTGAAGCCATATTCATGTTTGYGGACCATGCTATCACAGAGGGTCATGTCTGGCTATGTGATCTTACTGCAGTTTGGTGTGTATAGATGTCCATATCTCATGCTACCACTGAAAGCCACAGGGATGCCCGTGATCTGTGCTGCAGCCTGAAGCCATGTTGATGTTTGTGAGTAATGCTGCCACCAACAGGCCACAATGATGGAGGTGGCCTATGCTGCCACCTGGGGCTATAGTGATGTCTGGGCCTGTGCTGCCACTGGGGGCCATGTTCGGGTCCATGGTCTTACTGTGGCCAGGTCCATGTTGATGTCTGTGGCCCATGCTGCCACAAAAGCCAGGCAGATATCCATGATCCCAGATGCATCAGAGTGCCTTATCTGGGTCCACGGCCATACTGCAAGCAGGAGCACTGTTTGTGGCCTGYGCTGACGCCAGAAAGCATGTGGAAGCCCTTGATCCACACTCCCACAAATAAGGTACTTTCGCAGTGATATTGATGACTGCGCAGGCACAGATGAGAAAGAGAGACATGGAAGATTCTGTGACAACCTCTACCTCTGCTCCAATCCCCCTTAAAAAACAACAACAAAAACCTAGGCTGTTAACAGCCTAGACATGAAGCCATTGAAGAGAACTCTTAAAAACTGTGACAGGCTCTGGTGTGTCACCTTTTACAATAAATAGCTTCCAGCAGGAATGTAGGAGGGGAGGACTCAGCTATATTTAAGGGGCAAGCCACTAAGAGTTTGACCACCAAGTGAGTATAGAGATAACATAGGTTGAACTGTTTTCTAACTGGGTGGTGGAGGGGAGGTCATAAGGGAGCAGTGCTGGGCGGAGAAGGACTGGAAAGTGAGTATGATAGAGGCGTATGATGTGAAGTACCCAAAGGATCAATAAAAATATTATGTCRGAAGAAAAAGAGCAGGCTTCTAAGGGATAACACCAAAACAAGAAAATAAAAGAAAATAAGAGAAAGCCATCACATTGAGGTAAGATAAGGCAAACCAACCATATTAAAAAAAAAAAGTCATATAAAAAAAGCACAGGAAACAGAGATCCACTCATTCACAAACTCAGGACTCCCATAAAACACTAAACTGAAAACTATATTATAGATAYGAAGGATCTGGTGTAGACCCATGTAGATCCTAGGCTCGCTGCTTCAGCCTCTGYGAGTTCTTAAGAGCCTAGCTCAGATGACTCAGAGAGCCTGTCCTCCTGGTGCCCTCCATCCCCTCTGCCTCTTATACTTTCTACTTCTTGTTCTGCAGAGTTCCTTGAGCCCAGAGTGGAGAAATTTGATGACAAAATCTCACTTAGAGCTGTGTGTCTCAACTCTCTCCCTCTCTCTCTCTCTCTCTCTCTCTCTCTCTCTCTCTCTCTCTCTCTCTCTCTCTCTGCTTATTATCTAACTGTGGGTCTCTCTATTTATTTCCATCTTTTGCAGGAGGAAGTTTCTGTGATGATGGCTAATTCTATGATATTAGGATGTTAAGAGTCATTCTATTGTCGCATTTTTTGTTTGTTTGTTTTTCTTCTTTTCAGAASAGTAGCATTGGTTTTACCCTAGGTCTCTGGGCTGTCTATTCTCTGAGTCTTGGCTACTTAAGCAGTATTCAGTATGGGGTCCATCTCATGGAGTAGAACTTAAGTCAAACCAGATATTTGTGGATTACTCCCATAAGCTTTGTGCCACCACTGTCTCCAACATATTTTACATGAAGGACAGAATGTATGTCAAAAGTTTTGTGACTGGGTTAGTGTTTACATTTCTCTTCTGGTAGCCTTCAGAATATGTTTCTATACCAAACACACTAGAATGTAGAGATGAAGTTTTGTGGAGGCACCGGCTTGGCCTCACCATTTTCAATGAGTTGTAYGGATATTATCTTCAGATATTGGGGCCTTGCTGTTAATTTGTGGAGAGCAMCCTATTGCCTTGGCAACAGGCTAGGTAGTTAGGGGATTTTCATGGGATCTCTTTGGCCAACAACTCAATTGGCTGCAACCCATTCCCAGTACTAGAAGATTAACATTCTGACAAGAAATGGCTTGTTGGGACTCCATGACCTTTATTATTTAGAGACCTCGTTAGAATTGCCTTCCTATCATTTAGGAACTTTTCACTGCATTAGGTTTCCACAATACTCCTCAAATGCTCCTCAATYTCAGTTGTCCCTCCCTGCACTCTATCCCTCAAATGATGAATTTTGATCCAGCAACACGGCTGCTCTGACAAACGATCATATCCAAAGACCTTCTAGGTCTGTGTGATCTAACTGGGATGCAGACACACTCTGGATTACAGTATGATCTGGCTGATCATGATATCGGYATGCCTTTAGCATATACCTTTAATCCCTAATAATGAAGGTAAAGTTAGTATRTAGAAGGAGGCAGCTATGTTTGAAAGTGATATCTAATTGAGTGGCAGACCAAGTAACWAATCAGTGAAAGGTTTGATAGAATGAGTCAGGGATAGGATAAACCCAACTCTCATTAGAACAGACAGGAAGGAGAGTCTACTTAAGAGCAGTGAGAGAGGAAGGTGGAGTGGTAGGGTGGTTCGTGCGTGCGTGCGTGCGTGCGTGCGTGCGTGCGTGCGTGCGTGTGTGTGTGTGTGTGTGTGTGTGTGTGTGTGTGTGTGTGTGGCAGCTTTTACTGAGACAGTTATTACAAAGACAGGTTGCAGAAGGAATAATCTAGACACAGTGAAGACAAAATGAGCCAGAGAATGAAATGAGAAGGTATCAGAAGATTAGAACATATTGTCAAGGTTAGCATGAGGCCAAGCAGAGCAATTCAGTTAGAAGCTAAGAGAATTTGGTTTGAGTCAATCAGATTAGAAAGAAGATTTGAGCTCTGAATTGAACAGCCAGACAATGTTCAGATAGAAGGAAAAAGAGTGAAYTTATTCAGTGGTAAGCCTCTGAAATTTTCTCTGGCAAATAAAAGTTGCTTTTGTACTCAAACCCATCTTTCCTCTCCATCMTCACAYGATCCTCCCATCTCCAGCCCACCCACAAAATTTATCCTAKTTCCCCCTTACAGGGAGATCCATATGTCCCCAATAATCTTTTCATCTATACTTAACCTATTYGGKTCTCCTGATTGTTGCTTAGTTACCATTTGTTTAAAGTCTAAGATCCACACATAAACAAATATATTCTATGTTTATCTTTYTRGGTYTATGTTACCTCAACAAAGCTGATTTTTCTTTCTAGTTCTTTCCACCTACAATTTTCATGATGTCATGAAACAGCTAAGTAATACCTCATTCTGTAAATGTGCCACATTTTCTTTATCCATTCTTSTATTGAGGGACAGCYATGTTGTTTCTAGTTTTGTCTATTATGAATAGAGCAGCAATGATCATGGTTGAGCAAYTGTCCTTGTGGGAGGATGGAGCATCCTTTGGCTATATTCCCAGGAATGCCATAGCTGGATCTTGAGGTAGAGCAATACCATCTTCCTGAAGTACTCTCATACTGATACCTTTAGTGGTTGTTTAAGTTTGCATTCTCAACAATAATAGATAAATATTCCCCTTATTCCACATTCTTTCCAGCACATGTTTTATTGATCTTAGCTATTCTGACAGGTATAATATGAAGTCTCAAAGTACTTCATTTCCCTGACTAAGGATGCTGAACATTTCTTTCAATGTTTCTCAGCCATTTGACTTTATTCTGTTGATAATTCTTTGTTTAGATCTGTACCCTGGTTATTAATTGGATTATTTGGTTTTCTGATACCTGATTTCTTGAATTCTTCATAAATTTTAGATATTAGCTCTCTCTTGAATGTGGAATTGGTAAAAGTCTTCTCCCATTATATAGGCTGCTAGCCTGTCCAAGTAATGGTGCCCTTTACCTTACAGAGGCATTTCAGTGATCTTAGTGCCTGTGCTATTAGTGTTCTGTTCAGAAAGTCTTTCCTGTGCCAATGAGCTCAAGGCTATTTCCCACTTTCTTTTCTAATATGTTCAATATATCTGGCTCTATGTTGAGGTCTTTAATCCATTTGGAGTTGAGTTTTGTGTATGGTAATATATAGAATCTATTTGTTGTCTTCTACATGCAACAAACCAGTTTGATTAACACCATTCTTTGAAGATGCTGCCTTTTTTT